>APFE030515760.1:0-12554 GCA_000404065.3 Pinus taeda
AATTTCCTATCCTCAAGTATATTCTAGCACTTTAAATCCTTCAAGTCAAAGAGGCTCAGAGCATTTCCCTAACTTTTGGTGGGAATGGACACTCAACTTAATGACTTATGGACATCAAGTGTTGGAATCCCCTTCATGAAATTAATTTCCCCCTCATTACCCCAATAAAACCCCTTTTCCTAAGGGTAAACTTCATTTGCCTAGGAAAAGTGAAAACCCCCATGTACATACTATTTCACACAAAAAACCCACAAAAAACGTTTTATCCTAAGTATAAAGTGTATGCACAAACATTACCATTTTACTTAAGGATATATCCACTCTACCCATCACAATTCATATTAATTTTTAATTTTATTATATAAATCCCATAAAACCTTTTCCCGTATATTAATTAAATCCCACAAGTAAATGCTCTCAACCCTTAGTTTTAATTAAAACTATACATTTACCCCTTATCCCAACAAAACAAAAAAATCCCCTCATTAACTTTAAATAATCACAATCCACCGTGATTAAAGACTCGGTCCCCCTAAACCTTTTCCCATCCCATCTGTGCTACTTAACCACCCAATCACCGTCTGATCATCTACGCCCAAATCCGACAATGTGCAGCCATATCAGGCTCATGGACACCTGACTTTTATCTGAAGTTAAGGTTTTACTTGATGTTAAGTTAAACCTACATTAAGCCACACTTGATTGTTTTAAACCTGTGATTAAGTCTTAAATAATCCCATACTGCCGAGGATTAAAACACCTCGGCCCCCTCAAAGCCTAATCTTTATCACCTACGTGCTTCCCTCACCCGGTTTCCATCCAATCATCATCCCCCTCATCCAATGGTCCATAGCCATATTGGCTGTGCCCGATGGCCGATCGTTACCTTCCCAATAAAGTGGTTTTCCCTCGAACCCCAAAGACTACATGTCAATCGCTAGGGTAGATCGGGTGACCCCTCATCAGCGCCACCTTCACCTCATAAGCGGTGCGACAACCTCCAATACCGCCTCCCCACTTGACCCAATAAACCACTTACTCTACATGAATATGAATTTCCATGTCAAATTTTAAAAGTTCCTCGTTAAACCCTGGAAACCCTAGTTTTCGTTCCTTTTTCCCATTTCATAGTAAAACTTATCAAACCCTTCGGCACCACCCTGAACCTTTGAAACACAATTCTACCTCTGATTACTTTCAAAACATTGCCACAAATCCTTCCCTGGACATCCCTGTGCAACGAAGTCATCAATTTCCTTTACTGTCGACCCGTGTTTTCTTAATAATTATTGAATTTTGCAAGAAATTGGTAGAAGATGAGACCTTGGGTAAACAATTTGATACTAGTCAAAAAACTTATTTATTCCAAGGCTTGACATGAAACCTATTCAGAATGTTGTATTAATAAGAAGAAGACAATTATACACAAAATAGAGAAGAAAACATTCACACAGAAGCATTTATTGTCAAAACAGAGGAACCAGGCAGAGTATACAGTTAGAAGACAAATAGATAAAACATATAGAAACTTGACCGCTATCCACTACCAGATGCTGATACACATAAGAACTAAATAATTTATTGTTGAAACACACAACAAATAGGTAAAATGTACAGTAAAACTGAAAACACAGTAAAGGATAAAGTCAGATCATCAAAGTGAAAGAGTATCAGTGTAAACGAGTATGAGATGAAACCTAAGGTAAATGAAGCCTCCAGCGTGAAAGATTCAAACAACAAAGAGCATAAACGGATAGAAACCAAACCGTAAAGTCTAATAGTACAACAATAAATGGGACAACATGAAAGCAGTTCAATAGTTGTCTCTATCTTCTTGCAGGAAGATATCTTCATTTCCTAGATTAAATCTCAAGTTAGTTTGAGATATTTTGTAATAATATTTGTATAAATACTTCACAATTCTAAGTGTGTAGGGTGGATTCTTAGACATTTCTATAGACTTCTTGATCGAAATATTGTAAAGTTATTATATCACTGACTGAGCCAACAAGTTGGATTGATGAATAAAAACAATATATTTCACAGGATTCTTGTGTTGAGCGAAGTGTAGACAAGTATTCTCTTTTGTTATTGTTATCTTTCTTAAAAAATTTCCACAATCTTTAATGTGTTTTTGAATATGAATGCCATAACTGGAACAATATCTTAGAATTTTTTTAATTACACTCTATTTTAACAGCTAGGCATAAAAATGTTTTCTACTGATATCTAAGTTAAGGACTTCCTAATTTCTCCTTAGTTTAGTTTTTTTTAGCTAATCTAGATCAAGGGATTCTTAAGTGCCCTTTGCTTTCGATTACCCTCCATTCCTCATTTACATCCTGGTCTGGGAATTCTTAATTTCTCTCTCACCCTAATTAAACATTACACCCCTTTGTTCCAAATACCTACACTTTACCCTACTAGCTTTCCCTTTGAACATTCCCTTTAGTGAGTTGATCCAGTTCTATTACCCTTCTATTGACTCCATAGCCCAATGGTCTACAGACATCATTATATCCATCTGTTTCAATGATCCCACCATCCAATCTTAAATACAAATCAAACCCCCCTGAACATTCATAACTAGCCTGAAATCCCAACAAACAAAGCTAAATCATATAGAGAGAGCCCTCTCTAAGCCTAGATTGGCCAGAGCCTATGCCCAAAAGTTGGTTTGTGGTTACCTCGGTCATTTTCTTTCTTCTAAATAACTTCTAGAGAAATTTCTGAGTGATAACATAGTGGCTACCGCACTAGGGGCCATCGAATCCTCAATCCTAATAAAGCTTTAAGAAAATTCTAAATCTACATTTTGAGCCTCTTAAAGCTATTTGTTAGAAGTTATTTAAAAAAAAAAATCTTACAAGAACAATTAAAAAATTTAAATTATGGCTTCTAGGAAGACTCATTTTACTAGGGCTAATCCAAGCCCAAACTCTAGCCCAGTAGTTGATAATCCCAACCTAATTTCAAGAAAATATAAAAAAGAAGAAAGTTTGGTTAGTCAAATACCATTAGTTAAAGCTAATTCATGTCTTGATGAGTGGTTACTTTTAGGATAACTTCCCTTTGATGTGTCATTTGATCTTTCATTATTTAAAACAAAATTTGGAAATGCAATCGATGAAACAGTTTTAGATCGTAATTTTATTGTAGACTTTGAAATTCAATAGGCCAACAAATCAATTGATGAATACATTATGAAATCTCCACAATCATCCATTAATACTAACATGACCCCTGAGATTTCTGAATAGTTGTCCATTACTTTGAGTTCACTATTGTTCCCTTCAACTTCAACAATAATACCTTCTGAAGTCCATTATTCACCACCATTTATACCTACACTCCCTCACCAACCTATCATTACTCATTCCTCATCTACTACATCATCTCCAAGTGCATCAAGCCCACATCTCAGCCCCTCCCAACCTACAACAATGGCAAACAGATATGCTCCTCTTGTTTTACCTGCCCAACTTCATGCTATGCATGTAGATTATTAGAGTAAGATTTTCCTATTTGATGCTACTGGTCATTGCACTGCCCAGTAGCATGTAAACAAGATGTCTAAATTTTTTGAACTACATGAAATAGATGAAGCAGATGTCCAGATGAGACTCTTTAACAAAACTCTAACTAGTGATGTCAAGAAGTGGTTTAAAGCCTTTCCCGCCAACCACATTGTAGACCTAGAAAATTTCCAAAGGTTGTTTATTGATAGGTGGAAAAAGAAAAAGAATCCCTTATAAATCCTTTCAGAATATGAGAATATTAGAAGAGGACCTAATGAAACTGTTCAAGATTACTACACTAGATTCAATATTATATATAACACAATCCCAATTAATCTCAGGCCCCCACCTAACTTAGCATTAATAAAGTTACCTGATGGTTTTGACATAGATATGGCATACCAAATTAGGGAAAGGAACCCCCTAACATTAGAAGAAATGCAAAGTGCAGCTGTTAGTGTAGAAGCTAATCTGTTAGCTAAAAGGGCTAGAGTTAGAAATGAAAGGAGAGGAACTACTAAGGATGAATCTTGACCATCTAACATTAAAATAGATAGTTTAGCCAAAAGTATGGAAAGACTAATGGATAGAATAGAGAATATGGAGAGGAAACCTCAATGGGATAACCAACAAGCACCTCCAGTTAGAAACCCAAATTTTAGAAAAAACCAAAACATTGGGAAAAATGGACCAAATTAGAAAATTAGGCCTCCTTTTCAAGAAAATTATGCAACGACATTCCACCCAGAAGATCCAAAACAGGATACATAAATTAACCTAATGGGAATAAATGATGAGGACATTGTTTTTCTAACCCAAGATGAGAAAGAACTATATATGTTGGAGCAATTACAAATATAGTATGGGGAATCATTTGATTAGAAACAAGGATATGATTCTGCCATCTTCGAATTTCATAAACAGTATAATCTAAGACGCAAAAAGAATTCTGATGTCCCTGACTAAACCAAGAAAACAGTGCAAAATCAACCCAAGAAATTAAAGGAAGCCATCCTCGAAATTCTCCCTAGGGAGAACCCAAAACCTTCTAGCCCCACAATTGTAGTCATAACCTCATCTCAATGTTCTGTTGATCAACCATCCACTTCAATTCCCCCTAAGGAACCAGTGGACAAAGCTCAAAACATCAGATTTGAAAATCTACGTAAGGAGATCCCCAATAAAGGAAAAGAAGACTAGCCTACTCAAATCCCTACTGCAAAAATTCAAAACCTTCAAAGAGAAAAGGTCTCTTTTCCATTCAATTCAGGAACAGAGATAGCAAAGCTAAAGATTTCAGTCCCTTTAACAAAACTCATCAAGAATGAAACTTATAAATCACAGATAAACTAGACCTTAAACATCGCTGAAAATGAGGATTTGGTTAACTTGTTTGATGACCAACCAAAACTCATATTTGGTCCATATGTTAATGGAAAACCATTAGAAAGAGGAGTTCCACCTTTTTACATTAGCCTTAATATCCATGAAAAAATTCTACACAATGCGATTTTGTTTCTGGGGCCTCCCACAACTTAATGCCCAAATTAGTGATGGAGAAATTAAACCCAGACATTACAAGGCCTTACAAAGGCTTATTCTTATTTGACTCTAGTTAGGTAAAGTGTCTAGAACTGATCAAAGACCTGTGTGTCACTTTAGTTCAATATCTTTCCAAAGCATCCTTATGGATATTGTAGTTGCTGAAATCCCACCAAAGAATGGGATGTTGTTATCCAGCTGATGGGGAGCCAAACATCGGGGATCCTTACAACTAGATATGTCATATGCAACAATCTTTGTTTTTGGACAGCCTAAGAAACTATACCAAGAAACCTTAATGAGATATACGGTAAGTAGCCAGGATCAGCCTCAAAAGTTTCCCATCTACTACATACGCTCAGATATTGATTCTTTTATCCTGTATAATGTTGGTCAAACACAAGAACAAATTTTAGGCAGTACTAACACAAAACCAAAAGAAATTGCAGTTTCTACACAAAATGAAACTAATCAGACTACAAAACTGTTCAATGAGAAAGACAGTCAAATTGTTATAAATGATGAAAAGTTTGTTGCACCAGATAGTGTAAATATAGATCATGAGATATTGTGGCATCTAGAATTTGATGGGTTAGTCAATAGGTTAGGAGTAGGAGTAGGAGTGTGGATATATAATTTTGAAAATAATTACTCAGAAGGCCATGCATATAGATTGAATTTTAAATGTACCAATAATATGGTCGAGTATGAGGCATTAATTTTAGGCCTTAGGTTAGATAGGGATCTAGAGGCTGAAAGAGTTTCTGTCATGGGAGACTCTAAATTAATTATAAAACACATTGATGTTGTATATATGACAAAGGATCCTATATTAAGTTTTTATAGGGGAACTATCGTAGAAATACTTAACACTTTCCTAGAAACAAAGCTTGCAGTAATCCCTAGAAAAAAAAAACATGCAAGCCCATAGTTTAGCAACGTTTTCTAGCACCTGCAAATTACCCTTCCAACCTTACCATCAGTACACTGCTAAAGTTAGGCACTGACTTGTAATCCAGATAATTTGAAGAACTGGAAAATATTTTCTGATGATAAACAGATAAATAAATTTATAATTTTAGAAGAGGAATTTACCAATAAAAATATAGATTCTGATACATCAATAGATCTTCAAACTAAGGATGAGATAGAAATAAATGAGATAGAAGGTGATGAAATAGATAGATTCAACCCAACTAAATTTACCAAATTATATGTAGATAACTTAGAGAAAATTGAGATTGATGAAATAAGCAGTGAAGAAATTGAAGTAATTAATCTCAAGGATAATTTCTTACCAAAGGGGCTAACCCCTCTGGAAGATTTATTTGATTCAAATGATGTTCCTAGGAAACCTAAAATGGAACCTTCAAGATCTGATATAGAGGAATGTAATATAGGCACCGATGAAAACCCTAAACTAATCAAACCTTCAAAATCACTACCCCCAACTGAAAAAGGGAAATACATTGAATTGTTGAAATAATTTCAGGATGTCTTTGCTTGGAGTTATGAGGACCTCAAATCCTATGACACAAACATCATCCCGCACACAATTCCTATTAAATAAAATCAACAAACTTTCAAACAAGAACTTAGAAGGACTAATCCTGTCCTATTCACTGCAATTGAAAAAGAGATTCAGATTATGTATGATGCCAAAATAATTGCACCAATCAAATTTTCTGACTGGGTCTCAAATTCAGTGCCAACTAGAAAGAAAACTAGTGATATCAGACTCTGTGTGGATCTCAGAAACCTCAACAAAGTGTCACTAAAAGACAATTACCCTCTCCCCAAAATGGACCACATTTTACAGAGAGTATTTAGATCAACAAGAATCTTGATGTTGGACAGGTTTTGTGGTTACAACTAAATCTTGGTTCATCCTGATGACCAACCCAAAACTGCCTTTACTAATCCTTGGGGGACATTTATGTATGTGAAAACGCCCTTTGGGCTAATGAATGCAGAAGCCACTTTCCAGAGGGCTCTAGATATAGCCTTTGCAAAAGAAATTCATGATCTCCTCGTGATATATCTAGATTATATTATTGTATTTTCAAAATATGACAATCAACATTTGGATCATCTAAGACAATTTTTTATTAAATGCGGGAGATTTGGAATCTCCTTGAACCCAAAAAGTCCTTGTTTGGGTTAGAAGAAGGAAATTTGTTAGGTCACATAATTTTAAAAGATTGTATAAGAATAGACCCTGCTAGAATAGAATCCATCTTGCAAATAATACACCCTAGGAACATTAGAGAGTTACAAGCTGTTTTAGGAAACATATTTTTTCTTAGAAGATTTATATCTAATCTAGAAGAATTAATTAGATCACTAAACAACATGCTGGAAAAGGACTCCACCATAAAATGGACCGTTGAGGCCAAAAAATCATTTGAAGACATTAGACTAGCCTTGACTAAAACACCTGTGTTAATGAGTCCTAAATTTGAGAAAAATTTCATCTTATTTTCCCTTTCTTATGAGCACACAATTGTTGGAGTTGTATTGAAGAAAAATGACCAGTGTTGTGAACAACCCATTGCTTTCTTTAGCGAAATCCTAAGAGATTGCCCCTTGAAATATAATATATTGGAGAAACAAGCCTTGGCTTTAGTCATAGCCATTAAAGACTTTAGGGTATACATTTTATATTCTCATATAGCAGCCTACGTTCGTAATTCAGTAGTTAAAGACATCCCAACTCAGGATGATCCTGATGGAAAGAGGGGAAATTGGATTGCTACTATTTTAGAGTATGATATAGAAATCATACCTACTAAGTTAATCAAGGGCCAAGGTTTATCCAAGCTCATGGCTGAATCCAACTATCAGGCCTTGGATATAAACTTTATTGTAGTAATAAATAATGAAGAGGAGATGACAACTCCAATAATCAGCTAGGCCTTTCTTGAATCTCCTTGGTATTCTGATATTATTTATGTTTTGCTGAATTTACAAGCTCCTCCTAAATTATCTAAGACTAAAAGAAGATTTTTGAAGTTGAAATCCTTGAAATTTTGTATTTTAGACAATGCTCTATTTTGGAGAGATCATGAAGGTATTCTTCTTAGTTTCTTATTAAAAGAATATTCTGACAAAGTTTTGCAAGAGTTTCATGCAGGTGACTGTGGAGGACACCTTTACTGGAAGACCACTACAGATAAAATCCTTAGAGCTGGTTTCTACTGGCCTACCTTATTTTTTGATGTCAAAAATATATGGGACCTCCTATCACAAATGCCAAAAATTTTTAGGGGAAGAAAAATATATTACCTTTACCCCTCAAGCAAATCTCTGTAGAAATGCCTTTCCAACAATGGGGTTTAGAATTCATTATTGAAATTCACCCACCCTCATCTGCTCAACTTAAATGGATCTTCACCACCACAGACTACTTCACAAAATGGATAGAGGTCATACCTTCAAGGCAAGCCATAGATACTGTTATCATAACCTTCCTTGAAACCAATATTCTATCAAGATTTGGATTTCCAACTAAGCTTCTTACTGATAATGCAACAACCTTTAAATCCAAAAGAATGATAGATTTTTGCAACTAATACCATATCTCCCTTGGCCATTCCACAACCCATTACCCTCAAGGTAATGGACTGGCAGAATCCTCAAACAAAATCCTAGTAAATATCATCAAGAAGTTACTAGATGACAATAAGAAAACTTGGAACAAAAAGTTAGTCAATGCCTTATGGGCAAACAGAATGATAACTAAGAAATTAATTGGTACTTCTCCCTACTAACTAGTTTATAGGATGGAAGTTGTCTTTCCATCCTCTTTGGGAGTACCAGTAATGAAGATACTTCAAGAATTGTAGGCTAAACCAAATAGTATCCAAAGAAGAATCAACCAAACTATTCATCTACAAAAAACTAGGGAAGAGGTCTATGTTAGGTCTCAAGTTGTGTAGGAAAAGATTAAAAAGATTATTGATAAGAGAACCAATGTTGAATATTTCTACATTGGTGACAAAGTGCTCAAGTGGGATTTTAGGAGGGAAGACAAAGGCAAACATGGGAAACTTGATTTCCTATGGAAACGTCCCTATGTCATTTATGCTTACAGAGGAATGCCTTCTTCTTAAAGGAAATTAATGGTACAGAAATAGAAGGTGGGCCAATGAATGGTCGAATGCTAAAACATTACTTTGAACCAAGTTACTAATTTTCATTTCCCATTTGTACATACTTTATTTACAAAGTCTAGTTTGGATTGGTTGGTGATATTTGAAGTTGAAGCCCGAAGAGAAGGCCCTAAACTTTAAAATATTTACTATCATAAGTATTAATAATGCTAATTCATGGAAGGAGACTTTGCAAGGTGACATCAGCAACAATTAAAAGGATGTTGATATTCACTAGTTCTTGACATCTTTCCAAAAGATACCATCCCCAAGTGGAGCCACTGTTAGGTTCCTATACCAATAGGAGTCATAATTTTGAATGACTAAGGTTAAGCCTTGTAATATTGTGCATACCTTTGCTTTCCGCAAATGTTTTCCATATTAGTAAAAAAATATAAAGAGGGTATGTCCTTAAAGAAATATCAAAGGACAAAAAGAAAAAGAGAAGGTCAAAAATAAGAATATAAGAACCCCAAAAAAGTAAAAAGAGACCATGAAAGTGTGCAAGTCTAAATGACACTACTATTTACTTTATACATAATGATGATTATGTGTAGCTTGTTATTCATGCCATAGTCCATGGTAATCAAACTGTTTAATCTTGGTTACTTCATGCTTTGAATTTTATGTTTATAGTTAGAGAATAAAATATGACCAAACAATTTAATCTTAGCAGATCATTAGATAGGTAGAGAAAATAAAATGAGCTCAGCAGTTTAATCTGAGCCCCTGGATGATATAAGGTTATAAATATAGTTTTTTTTATAAAAGAAAAGATAAGATAAGGGTTTGCTAGTCTAAATGCACCCAACTAAAATGAAGAAAAGATGGTAGGCTAAGTAAATGGGTAAGTAAAAGAAGGTTTGCTAAAGTGTAATGTTGATTGGATAAAAACACATGCATCATGCTTAGACACATATTTCTATATGCATGTTCAACTATGGGAGCAAAAACAAATGTTTGCAAGTTAAATGTAATCAACTCCCCCTCATTCATTTTTCCCCTTACTCACTAATTTCCTATCCACAAGTATATTCTAGCACTTTAAATCCTTCAAGGTAAAGAGGCTTAGAGCATTTCTCTAAATTTTGGTGGGACCAGACCCTCGGCTTAATGACTTATGGACATGAAGTGTTGGAATCTCATTTATGAAATTCATTTCCCCCACATTACCCTGATAAAACCCCTTTTCCTAAGGATAAACTTCATTTTCCTATGAAAAGTGAAAACCCCCATATAAATCCTATTTCACCCAAAAAACCCACAAAAAACATTTTATCCTAAGTATAAAGTGTATGCACAAACATAACCTTTTTACTTAAGGATATATGCGCTCCACCCATCGCAATTCATATTAATTTTTAATTTTATTATATGAATCCCATAAAACCTTTTCCCGTATATTAATTAAATCCCATAAGTAAATACCCCAAACCATTAGTTTTAATAAAAACTATAAATTTAACCATTAGCCCGACGAAACAAACAAATCCCCTAATTAACCTTAAATAATCCCAATCTGCGATGATTAAAGACTCGGCCCCCCTAAACTTTTTCCCATCCCATCCCGTAAAGTTCTTCATTGTTTCTTCCAAGGATTGCCTTTACAATTTTGAGCAAATGTTGTAGACATTGTTCTTTATCTAATAAACATAGGGCCTTTAAGTTCCTTGGATGGTGGTATTCTAGAGGAGGCATGGACAGGTAAAAAGGTAAACTACTCATTTTAAAAGAATTTTGGTTGTGAAGCCTTTGTCCACATTAATAAAGAAAATAGAACAAAGCTTGAGGAAAAATCAAAGAAATGTACCTTTATTGGATATGGTTTTAATGATTTTGGTCATCGCTTATATGATTATGAAAATCACAAAATCATTAGTAGCAGAGATGTAATATTCAATTAAAAGGTCTTGTATAAGAATCAATTGCAGGAAAAGGAACAGGAAAAAGAAAACAAAGAATACACAGTGCTTGATGATATCACAGGAAAAGTGACAGTGCCTGAAAATCATAATGATCAACAGCTAGAACAACAACCACAATAGCAACAAGAACCTCAAACACCTAAAAGTGGTGCGAGAATATCTACCAGGATAAGTAGACCCCCTGAACGATACTCTCCTTCATAATATTATGTATTTTTTACTGATTCTGGTGAACCAGAATGTTATGAAGAAGCAATGCAAGTAGAAACTAGGAAGAAGTGGGAGCAAGCCATGAAACAAGAGATGGAATCCTTCGCACATACCCAGACTTGGGACTTAGTCAGGTTGCCTACAGGTAAAACAACATTGTAGAATAAATGGGTTTACAGGCTAAAGGAAGAAGATGGAAGCCTTGGAAGCAACAATGAAGAAGCATAACGTCCATTTGGAGCACTCTTCAAATTCATCTTCAGGAATGGCACTTTCTGCATGTGGTTGTCAAGCATCTCGGTCTGGCTATGCATTAAATGTCTCTTCTTCCTCTCATTCTCATGAATGGCTCATTGATTCTGGAGCTTCTTGTCACATGGCCAAAAATAAGCCATGTTTTCTTATTTAAATGATTGTAACACCAAAAATATATATGTTGGTGATGATAGATCTCTTAGTGTTGTAGGGACTAGAACAATTCATCTAGACAATGGCTAATTTAATGATGTATTATGTGTTCCAACCTTATCCTGCAACCTTCTATATGTATATCAGATAACTCATTCAGGTGAACATAAAATCGTTGAATTTTCACCTCACGATGTTGTAATTAAGGACCTAAGAGATCCTAAATAGATTTTGGCTACTGGCATTGCTGATGATTGTACAAGGTTGTACAAGTTTAACAATTTTGGGTCATCAACTCTTCCCTTGGTATTTTTTGCTCATAATGATGAAGTGAGCAAACTTTGGCATGAGCGATTTGGTCACTTAAACTATCACTCCCTTCAAAATCTATGTAAACAAAATATGGTGACAAGTCTTCCTATGATATCTTGCAGAGATGGTGCTTGTTACTTATCTATACTTAGAAAACATCATCGACATAGTTTTGAAAAATGTGCCTCTTGGCATGCCTCAGCCCCTTTACAGCTTGTGCATAGTGATTTATGTGGTCCACTTCCAGTTGTTTCATTCTCTGGCTACAAGTATTTCTTAATTTTCATTGATTTCTCTAGACGCACTTGGGTATACTTCTTAAAACTCAAGAGTGAAGTATTTAAAATGTTCTTGGCCTTTAAGGCCTTTGTTGAGAAACAATTTGGACATCAAATTCTTAAGCTAAGATATGATAATGGCAGAGAATATGTTAACAACAAATTCATCAATTTTTGCACTGAGCATGGAATTCAAATGCAACATACTAT
>APFE030515765.1:41310-56319 GCA_000404065.3 Pinus taeda
ATAGTGAGCTTGGGGGTCTCTCCAAGCTTTTTGAGCATAGGAATAAAATCTTAAATCAAAATAAATAATTTGTTTCTTTAGGTCCGATAGCCCAGTGTTTGGTCTCGGTGGACATTAACCATCATCATCATCATCATCAATATCTTCACAATAAATTATTAAAAAAATATTCTCACAAATAAACATAAAATATTCTCACAATTAAATATTAAATAAGAACATAAAATATTCTCACATTTAAATATTAAAATATTCTCACAATTAAATATTAAATAAAAATATAAAATATTCATGCAATTAAATATTAATTAAATATGCAGGTGAATTAACATAACTATAGATAGATAAAGTAACTTTAAAAAAACAACAAACCCTATATGCTAGAAAATGTCATGTACTAACGTGGAATTTTTTATTGGAGGGATTTGTGAGATGTTCACTCTTTTGGATTATCCTTCTCTAATGATGAAATAGAATTATCATTCTCTAATGATGAACTAGAGGGATATGTGAGATACTAACTCTTTTGGACTATCATTCTCTGATGAAGTTAGTTTATGGAAATCATTAAGTGTTAATGATAATTTTATTAAGGGGAATTAAGGGGATGAAGACAAAATTAATTAATTTAGTTCATGGAAATAATTAGGTGTTAATGATAATTTTACTAGCGGGAATTAAGGGATTGAGGACAAAATTACCAAGTAGTGGAGAGGTAAACCTCAAGCATCCTCATGCTTAAATGGAGATTTTACACATTGTTGTGTATGTCATTCTTAAATTGAGATTTTCCATATTGTTGTATGTATCAATTTTTGCATGCCAAAGAAAATGTCCAAAGAGATGCGCCAGTATAAAAGCTAACATAAATAAAAAGAAAAATATCTTATATATAGATAAATATTAAGTAATTAACCATTTTGTTTTGTTAATACAATAAGTCAATAGATAAAATAATGCCTTCATCTTAGATAAAATAGTGTCTTAATCTTTGGACAACAAACTAGTGCCTCTAAGTACATCCATTTTTAATTTCTTTTTGAGAAAGAAAGGGGTTGAAGTTCATAACTCAAGTTACGTGTGTAATAATATCTTTCAATGGTCATAATCTTGGGACAACAAACTAGTGCCACTAAGTAGCATCCATTATTTTTTAGAAAGAAAGGGGTTGAAGTTTATAAGAGTTATGTGTGAAATAATATACTTCAGTGGTCGTAATTTTGGGACAACAAACTAGTGCTTCTAATTAGCATCCATTTTTGAGAAAGAAAGATATTGACGTTCATACAAGTTATGTGTGCAATAATATTCTTCAATTGTCATGTCTCACATGTTATTGGACAATTCTAGTCATAGCTAACAACACTAGGAAATATGATATGCATGTAAAACTTCCCTAATAGATTAGAAAATTGGCCTAACACATTTAAGTATTAAAAATATTTCAAAATGGTTAAAAATATTTCTTATCAATGGATATTATATGAGCTCTCATTGTGAATAGTTTTAAAGATATTGTATTAAATAAATCTATTTTAACCATTGATCCAAAATGGATCCTAAAACTCTCTAAGTCTTCATGAACTCTCTATAATTTATGCCAAAGATTAAAAATCTTGTGAAGGTCAAGCTTATCAGAGGAATCCTCATGACAATTGCTAAGTGCGATCAACACAGATCAACGAGGGTTGTCGATCAAGCATGCAGAGTGGTGGACCATGGTAACATGTGTTGTCGCGAATTAGCAAAGTCAATGATGGTTTGAGTTAACGGGGAAGGAATCTGATATGAGATTAGCGACAAGGGAAAACCCCTCGAAGAAGAAGAGCCACACGCGCTCGGACCCGAAAAATCATGAAATGCGGCGGAAAGTGTTTCAGTTCCGTCTAAGGCGGGATTCCACAGAAACTGGCAGGATATCAGAAGTGCTTCGAGCGGTAAGCAATTTAGACTGAGTCCCGCTTGATGCCACACAACGAGTGACACGCATTCGGCAGAAGAGAGAGAAAGCCACTCACATTAGATGGGTAAACATAGAGCAAGTTATCTGCCCGATACGTGCGATGACCGTAGGATTTGGAGGGTCCAGATGATGCAGATGCATGCCATTCAGACGGAAAAAGGCCTGCTGTTTCCAGTTAAAAATAGGGGAAAAAATAAAACATGCCATCTTTTCTCTAAAAGTAGGATTAGCATGGAGAATAAAACTTACTAAATGGTAAAAAGCTTAAATTATTAGGTAAAAAGTCCTTTTTATACTAAATAAAGATTTACATTATGAGTAAAAAAGGAAAAAGATGTAAAAACTTAGCCGCCAAGGAGGAAAGATTTCCTCTCATGTAGAATTCTAGAATTAGGAATTTATTTTGTGTATGAAAAGTAAGAAGAAAAAAAATTGGCAGCTCTTCAATGTAAAACATTGTCTTGGATTGTAAATGAGAGCGCGGATCCATGGAGGAAAAAATATGTATTTTGGCTATGTAATAACTGGGAGATGTCTTCTGCGCAGTATATACATATATAACCTGGTTTGTATTGTGAATAAAAAAATTATTGGATGTGCGTCTTAAATAGTGGCATGTGTGCGTTATTTCCATAGCAGTTTGTGTTGTTTGCCTGTAGAACTTATTACTGCTGTGTGCTCAGAACATCAATTAAAAACAACGGATATAACTGTGCTGCTTTGGTATGGACAACTAAACTGTCTGTGGGTTTACATTGAACGCGTGGGCATTGAACCGTGAGAATTGAAAGACTGGTAGAACTGTGAGGATTTCATGGATAGTGGAACCTTAAGGTTGTATTTGCCTGATTAATGCGTGGACAAGAAATGTTGGCAGAGAAAACCGTGTGTAATGTGTTAAGAGCGCACCGTGGATACATTCAGGTTGGGTGCTGTATGAATGTTACATGTAGTAAATTGTGGTGTGGTTTTATTTGCTGTGCATTTGTCATATGTTGCCATTGTAACGATTCATTGAAACGTTTATCCACGGTCTTGTTTATCCACGGTTTGTTTATTCAAGGGTTGACATTGACACCGCACTGGTAGAGTTTGGGAGACATTTTTTTTGTTTATTTAATCATTGTTAAACCTGTGACTTTTATGGAGCACGCAGAATTGTATGGAGTTTGCAAGGATTCGTAAACATCTTCATGAAATTTACAGGATTAAAGCTGAGATTTGTTGGAAATTGCTCAGAGTCGTTTAACAATGGCATCGAAGGTGGCAGTTTTAGAGAAAGATTTCCAGAACTATAAAGAATTGCGGTGCTAACCAGGATTATATGAATGGAAAGGTGCCCTTATATGTATTTGATGATTGACTCCATAATGTTAGGTGCATTTGTTGTTGAACTTTGATCGTATGTTGGTAATAAGTAGACCATATTTAGGACTTGAAATTGCTAGTGTGAAGTTTGTTAGTCAGCTGATAGGCAGGTATTGAAGATCCTGGTTAACTGCAGGTTCACCTTGCATCACCAGATCAACGATGGAGATGCGACCCGATGGATGACTGGATTTGATGAAGTTATAAAGTAGATTGTGCAGGATTTTGAAGTTCGACATGGATGATGAGTTGGCAAAGCTTCGTGTTTCGTGGGAATTCTTGGAGTAAAAGGAAATAACGGTCATTTCAAATGATTGAGTGTTTCCGTTGAACTTGACATGCTCATTCGTTGAAGGAATAGGTGGCCACCTCCCTATAAGACGTTATGCAGTTATTGTAACCGTCAGAAAGAAGGGATTCAGACAGACAGAGGCAGGGAACCAAAAAGCCGAGAAGCGGAAATGAATAGTCAGGAAGAAGATTGGCTTTAAAGCCATAGACTGACTGAAGGGTAGAGCCTAGGAAGCAGTAAGTAGACCTGGAAGCAGAGAAACCAGAGCTGAGCTGACCTGAAGAAGCAAAGGCAGCAAGTGAGCCAGGGTTAAGACAGAGACAAAGAGAGTTAGAGAGTCTGTGTACTCCAGAAAGACTTGGGGGATCCAAGTACAATCCTACTAATTGTATCTGTTGTGTGAGACTCAAATTGAGCTCATTGTAATAGGCAGAGCCACCAGAGGTTGGAGGCAGAGTCGTAGAGCTAGAGAGCTCTAATAGATTTCTAAGGAGCCATGAGGCTACAATGAAGTTGCAACACAGTAGGATATCGAATGATTGAGCTGTGGCTAGTCGTCTAAGGTGTGTCGAAGACAGGAGAAGGAGTTCCAGAGACAAATGCAGAATTTTGAGGGAGTCAGAGAAGCTAGAAGCTCGAGAAGCTCAGAGCATTGGCTGAATGAGTAAAGTCTAGAGAAGCCTAGACCTGTCTATAGAGAAAGGACAACCAAGGCTAAGATGGCATTCTAAGCCCATTGGTTTAGTTGTAAACCAATGGATTTAAGTATAGCACTTGCAAAAGAATTGAAGCCATAATCCCAGAGAGCCTAATCGAGTTGATTAGAGCTCAAGGAGACGTAACCCAAGATATCAAGGTGAACTCCATGATATTATATTGTTATCTTATGGGTTTGTTGAATTGTTTCTTTATTTACTGTTGCTTGTTTTTTCACATCAGCATAAGCAAATGAACATAAGCACTCAACAATAAAAAATAAATACAAGCATACACTTATATTTTCAATCATTTCTTAATTCCACATTGGTTAATCATTAAGACTTGGGAAAATTTAAAGCTTTGGAAGTGGGAGAGGTTCTTGTAAGTTAGACAAGAAGCCTAAGAGCCCCATTTTTAGATCGGGTGGTATTAGAGCTTAAGATTGATTAACCCCACCTTCAAACAAGGTTGTATTAGGATGCTTTATTGACATGGCAAATATTGCTTGGATAGTCAAGGATTGATTGCCTCATTGATTGTATGCTTGGTTGCAGACTGACTATTGTTGAGTTTGCAGAGGTGAAGGGAAAGCTATTGATAGCTCAATCTAGGAAGTACAAGAAGGAAGAAGGGCTGAAGGCATTCTTCTTATCCCAAAGGACCTTAAAGAAATCCTTGAAATAAAAGAGGTTTGTTGCAAAACATTGCTTGAATAATTTCTTTATTAATCTTGTTTGAAGTTCTTTTGTTCATTGGCATAATGAAAACTTCTACAAGTGAGTCCTCAAATTCTTCTTTCTTCATAAGAGTCTTTGAAGAAGACATGAAGTAAGACATGTCAATCATGACGGATATGGTGAGAGAAATGTATGAGGATAGGGGAAGAGCAACATACTTATAAAGAAGTTGAATTCTATGGAGGAAGAGAAGCAATTGCTTTCTGACAAATTGCAGGAAATGGAGAGGCAAATTCATATTGCAAATATGAATCTAAAAAGGATGCATGAGTTGGAATCACAACTCTTTATTACCAAAGAAGCCTTGGTCAAGTATCATCTTGAAGAAGAGGTAAACCATTCCAGTTTGCCTTCAAATTCCTCTGAGAATACTTGTATTGGCTCCTTTGAGAAACATACTAAAGGCATAAGTTCCAAGCTAATGTCCAAGATGGGCTATGAAGGAAAGGGCTTGGGAAAGCATGCACAAGGTATTATTGAACCAAGAATGGTTGAGGAAAGGCCTCAATATTTGGGTCTTGGCTATGGAAAGTCTTATGGAGAGAATTCCAAAGCTGCCACGAAAGCCAGTGAAATAGTCCCAAGAAGGAGTTTCATTTCATGCCCTCTACTGCAGAAATGTGAAGGTTGCATCCAAAAGGAATGCAATAGCTTGAAACATCAACTGCATGATGTAGGTGTTCAAAAGCACACACTTGAATGAGAGAGTTGGGGAGACTCTAATAGCCTTGAAGAGTTTGATGGTATTCTAAAGGGAGCCACTTCTTCATTTGCTTCACCTCCTCATGAAGGCCATAAAGTTGAAAGAGGCAGGTATAAATCTGGTTCTAAACACGTTCCTTTTGATTTTTCAAAGCATGATGAATTTCCACATAAGTATGGGAAAATAGTTGCATGTTCCTTTTGTGGTTTGGATAACCATGATGTTTCTAAATGTTGGAAGAAAATGGTCGCATACGGGAAGAAAAAGAAAGAAAAGAAGCAAGAAGCCAAAGGTCCATTAGACAAGGCAAACCATGCTATCAAGAGGATGCACATGCAGTGCACTTACTGCCATAAGCAAGGACATCTTGCTGCAAAGTGTTGGACTGAATCCAACAATGCTTCCACCAAAGCTGAAGGAGAAGGTGGAAAAGAAAATGGAAGGGATGGAAATAAAGATTCCATGATTGATGTGTTCAGGATGATTCACATATTGATGCTGATGTGAAAACAAAGGAGGGACCTTTGAAATGGATTAGTAAGAAATGGTTAGAATTTTTATCCAATTAAGATTGCATGCCTATTGATGCATCTGTTTTCATTTCTTTGTGGAATAAATGCAAGTTTCAAGATCTTACCAAATGGTAAATGGAGAGAAGTTGAGTAGGAAACTCACTTTGTTGTTGTAACATTATGTTCATTTCAGCTTCGAAAGTACAGTGTACTTAAGAGAGGGTTGAAGGATGAAATGCATGGATGAGAATGATGTGCATGAACACAGGGATGCCGATGATTTCCTTGTATTTGAACACGTATGTGTAATTAACTTGTAGGGTTGATTACTTTGTTTTAAGTATGCATGTGATGTTGGCTTGGGAGAAGTTAACTTGGTCTCCAAGATGGAGATAACGATGAAGTGTTCATCTTTTGAAAAAGATTCCTAATGGTCTTTTTCTACATGCTTGACTTGAAGGGTAATTTGTTTTTAAATGCATGTTTTGTGGGCTTGTTATCTAGTCCATCATTTGTATGTAGATATAAGACATGGAAGGGGTCACAAGATGTGAAATATGTTTCTTTGTTGAAGCAGGAGTTAGTCCATCTAGTTGTTGTTTGTATGCCTGCTGTTGTTAACAGTTGTTGTTGGTAGCTTTTCAAATAAGTATACACGAAAGTTTTGTGGAGAAAATGTACTTCACATTCGTTTGAGCCACCTTGGATCAAGGATCAAGGCAAAGAAGTTCAAACTACCTTCTGTAAACTTCACAGCGGAAGTTCTGCATGAAGTCAAGGAGGAAAACAGTTCTTCCCGAGACGACCAACCCATCCAAGAAGGGAAGTGGTCAAAGACTTTGGTTCAGAGGCACTATGCAAAGGCAAGTGTAGGGAGGCTGAAAGAAAAGGGTGTTGTTATTAGTATATCAGTCTTTTGGTGGACCAAAAGTTCTTTTAGTGGAAAGGCATGATCCAAAATGGATCTTGAAACTCTCTAAGCCTTCATGAACTCTCTATAATTTATGCCAAAGACTAAAAATATTGTGAAGATCAAGCTTATAAGAGGAATCCTCATGACAATTGCTAACTGCGATTAGCGCAGATCAACAAGAGTCGTTGATCAAGCACGTAGAGCGGCAGACCATGGTAACACACATTGTCACGAATTAGCAAAGTCAACGATGGTTTGAGTCAACAGGGGAGGAATCTGATATGCGATTAGTGACAAGGGCAAACCCCACGAAGAAGGAGAGCCACATGCGCCCGGACTCGAAAAAGCATGAAATTCGACGGAAAGTGTTTCGGCTTCGTTCGAGGTGGGATTGCACAAAAACTAGTAGGATATTGGAAGGGCTTCGATCGGTAACTGGTTTAGACCGAGTCTCTCCCGATGCCACACAGCGAGTGACACGTGTCCAGCCAAAGAGAGAGAAAACCAGTCACATTGGATGGGTAAACGTCGAGCAAGTTATTTGCCCGATATGTGCGATGATCGTAGGATCTGGAGGGTCCAGATCAATGGAAAAGATGCGACCCAATGGATGATTAGATTTGACGAAGTTATAAACTAGATTGTGCAGGATTTTGAATTCCGACGTGGACAATGAGTTGGCAGAGATTCGTTTTTCACGGGCATTCTTGGAGTAAACGGAAATAATGGCTGTTTCAAACAATCGAGTGTTTCCAGTGAACCTGACACGCTCATTCGTTGAAGGAATAAGTGGCCACCTCCCTATAAGGCGTTATGTAACCGCCAAAAATAAGGGATTCGAATGGATAGAGGTAGGGAACCAAAAAGCCAAGAAGCGGAAATGAATAGTTAAGAAGCAGATTGGCTTTAAAGCCACATACTGACTTAAGGTTAGAGCCTAGGAAGTAGTAAGCAGACCTGGAAGGGGAGAAACCAGAGCCAAGCTGACCTGAAGAAGCAGAGACAGCAACTGAGCCAGGGTTAAGACAGAGACAGAGAGATTTAGAGAGTCTGTGTACTCCAGAGAGACTTGGGGGATCCATGTACAATCCTACTAATTGTATCTGTTGTGTGAGGCTCAAATTGAGCTCACTGTAATAGGTAGAGCCACTAGATGTTGGAGGTAGAAACTCAAAGCCAGATAGCTCTAATATATTTCTAAGGAGCCATGAGGCTATAGTGAAGATGCAACACAATAAGAGATCGAATGATCGAGCTGTAGCTGGTTGCCTGAGGTGTGTTGAAGATAGGAGAATGAGTTCTAGAGACAAATGCAAAATTTTGAGGAAGTTAGAGAAGCCAGAAGCTCGAGAAGCTTAGAGCACTAATTGAAGGAGCCAAGTCTAGAGAAGCCTAGACCTGTCTGCAGAACAAGGACAACCAGGGGTAAGATGGCATTCTAAGCCCATTGGTTCAGCTGTAAACAATTGGAGTTAAGTATAGAACTTGTAAAAGAATTGAAACCATAATCCTAGTGATCTTAATCGAGTTGATTAGAGTTCAAGGAGATGTAGCCCAAGATATCAGGGTGAACTCCATATTATATTGTTGTCTTATGGGTTTGTTGAATTACTGCGTTATTTACCGTTATTTGTGTTTTCACATCAGCATAAGCAAATGAACATAAGCACTCAACAGTAAAAAACAAATACAAGCATACACCTATATTTTCAAGAATTTCTTAATTCCGCATTAGTTAATCATTAAGGCTTGGGGAAATTTAAAGCTTTGGAAGTGGGAGAGGTTCTTGTAAGTTAGACAAGAAGCCTAAGAGCCCCATTTTCAGATCAGCCATATATCTAACAAGTTTTCATAGGGATCAAATCTCATAAAGTAGAATGTAAAATTTGAAAAAAACATTTACATCTAGAAAGACATGATTTTTCTTGATGCTTGGTAGATCTTCCCTTTTTCACTGTTTCAATTGCATTTGTAAATACATAAATGGATTCAATGCCTTGAAAATGATTGGACACAATTTGAAATTCTAACAAACAAAATTGTAAAGTAGATTGTAAAATTTGGAAAAAAACATTTACATCTAGAAAGACATTATTTTTCTTGATGCTTGATATATTTGTCTTTTTTCACTGTTTCAATTGCATTTGTAAATACATAAATGGATTCAATGCCTTGAAAATGATCGGACACAATTTGCAATTCTAACAAACCAAATTGTAAAATAGTAAGACTAATTGAAATATTTTAACTATAACTATATTATATTTTTGCAGGTGCTTTATATAAGATATACAAAGTTGATATTGAAATATTTTACCTCATTTTTTTTTTATAGATAACATTACACACTTTTTTGGTTATTAATATATTTTTAAATACACATCATTAGTTCACCTTGCTTATTGAAATATTTATTTATTACCTATATTGAATTTTTTGCCTATTGTCATATTTTTTAAATGCCCCACACTATTTTTTTTTCTTTAGGAAAAATTGCAATTTTATTCAAAGAAAGAGAGAAGTCACATGCTAATTTTATTCTAAGAATTAAATGAATTACATATCCTTCTCTTATTACTCTTATCAAGTAGTAGTTAATTTTTTCACTTTCAATTACTTTTTTCTTTTCTTTTCTTTGTTTTTTTTCCCCCATAAATCCTACAATTCATAGTAAGGTTGTGATTCCTTGTTTTTTTAAATGCATAAATGAGTTCAACAACCTAAAAACCCTCTTTACTTATTAAACAAATTAAACTTATGAATCTTAAAAATCTCTATTAGATATTGGGAAAAGTTGACAAGGAAAAAGTGCCTAGAAAAGAGCTATTCCTTCTATAACTTAAGAATCCTAAAAATCTCTACTAAATTTTAGGAAAAATTGATAGGAAAAAGTGCCTAGAAAAGAGCTATTCCTTCTTTTAGTTAAACTGAGAAATTTTCTTTGGGAATTAAAATATATTATATATTTTTAAATACATATGATTATTAACACTCTGTATTGAAATATTTTAGTTATGAACCACATTAATTTTATTTTTTTTACTAATATTTTTTAGATGCCACATACTAATTACATCGATAAGTATTAAGCATGTCTATTTTGAAATATGACTTCTATACCTTTTAGTTTAACTATCAATGATTATTAGGTGGATGGTAGATTTAACCTTCATAGAATATTCTAGAATATATTTTTTTATAATAAGAACAAGTTGATATTTATCTCCAAAGTAATTATGCTTTTAATTAATTAAAGAAAATGCCATATGAAAGAAGTGTCATATGAAATGAATTATCTTTTTTTTTGTGTCATATGAAATGAGTTATGTTTTTTTTTTGGCATGTAGTATTAAAAGTCATGGCAGTGGCCCATGCTATCATAACACGGTTGTTTATAAATAATATTTTTGGGATTGTGGTGTTGATAAGACATGATATTGTAACAAATATGTTTACAATATAACATATGATAAATGAAGTGAATCTCCATGGTTAAGAATCTTGTTACATGTTTTTTTAAATGTATATACGATGAAAATATGTATTAATTCTTTTTAATAATGAATAATAATACTGATAATAATTAAAATAAAATATAATTTGATTACTTTTTTTATGTTTTTTGCACCGTATTAGAGATATTGTAAAATAATGTCTTGTTAAACATTTTGACTCATTCAAATTACATAACAATAAAAATATAATGTAATATATAAACATAAAATTAATAATCATTTTATAATTCTAATTATCAATAAAACATTTTGAAATTACATAAAAATAAAAATAAAACAGAAAGCATAAAATTAATAATGTAACGCCACTTTTAAATATTTTATTTTTACTAGTAACTGAGTAAATTGTAATGTTTAAAGTTTTATTTAAAATTTGGTTATGGTAACTCAGTGAATTATGAGAAATGGGGCAAAAAAAGCCAAGAGGATATGAGGAAAAACCTAAAGCATTTCAGGGAGAATAGAAAGAATATTTTTATTTCCTGGAACAAGATGTTGTTGATGAAGGTAGGAAGTTGCCAATAAGACATTCTTAATCTGGTTAGTTAGTAGAATCCTTTATCTACTTGGAGTCTAAAGAAAGACCAGATAAAAT
The DNA here is from genome assembly GCA_000404065.3 of Pinus taeda. Lineage (NCBI taxonomy): Eukaryota > Viridiplantae > Streptophyta > Pinopsida > Pinales > Pinaceae > Pinus > Pinus taeda. Next base: position 52,608 of record APFE030515765.1, read on the forward strand.
TTATAGAAGTGGAGACAGACATATGGGAGAAATGGTAATGGATACCATTCTCCTTGGTCAGGAGTGTTGGTCATTCTCCTTTGTGATTCTCCTAAACCTAAAGAGATAAGTCTTTGTATTTTTTGAGAAAACTATATTCCATAAATATATAATGTGAGTTAACTGCTTCTCTGTTGACTATGGGATGAGTATATTCTGTAAATATAATGATAGTGAGTTAATGAATGGACTGATAATTATTTCCATGTAATTATAGAAGCATAACTACTTTCTGTAAAGATGGGTATGTGTTATTATTTGGAACGTTGAATGAAGTGGAGTAATTTTAGGTGAAAGAAAAACCACAGCTGGTCAGAGCGATTTAAGATGTGAATGAAATAAATATAATACTATATAATACTACATTGTGAATAATTTAAGTAGTAACTATTTGCGGTACGAGATTGTGGGTGAACAGAGGTTAGTTTATTCAAAAAATAAGTATGTTAATTAGATAGTTTTGTTGAATATTATATATATATATTATATATTATATATATATATATATATAATTGTTCCAAATTTGCAGTTAGATTTTGGGATAATTTATTTAGCTAGGAGTTTGTCGAGAAGTTGGAGCATTTATTTTGAAGTTTCATAGAAAAAGGGCTGAATACATAAAGTAGATGAAGAAGCAATCTATCCCATATGCTATCTTTATCTTTATGGACGTTAAAATAATTTCTTCTTCTTCTATATTAAGTGTAAGTGTAAACCAATGGCCTATATGAATTTCCACGTAGAGGAAAGTGTCAGCTCTGATTTTTAACTAAGATATTGCTAATCTGTTATATTTTATAAGACACTATGGACTAGAATAGTCCCCTTCATCTAGTCGGTTGGCACCAACAACCAGGGAACAATTTGAAATCCTTTATCGTAACTCTACGGGAACAAGATCTGTAGGCATTGGTAGTCCCTACCCATAGAATTACCAGAAAATTAGCAAGTTATCCGAAAAGAAATTCTTTTGGGCTTGACACAGTGTGTATCACAGCTGTTGTAAGTGTGTGATGATTGTTACTGTTGAAAAATAGATGGTATCCACAGAGTCCATCCAGAACACTAAATGCAAAGAATTGTCCAAAACTAGCCGTTTATTAGTTATTTATTAGTTGATGCTCACTGACGACAAGTGATTAAGGGTGATTTCGCCATTACTCTTGTGCTTTTATCAAAAATCGCTGCTACACTGTTGCCCACCCATATTAGGAGGAGATGGAAAATTATATGTATGGACCAAAGAATAACATTAGTGACAAACAACGCTGGTTGATGATAGATGGTAGAGTGGTTATGTTTGGGTTTCACTTGTGCTAGTGGTGGTTACTCACACTGTTGCCCACCCATATTAGGAGGAGGTGGAAAATTGTATGTATGGACCAAAGAATAACATTAGTGACAGACAACACTGGTTGATGATAGATGGTAGAGTGGTTACATTTAGATTTCACTTATGCTTGTGGCAGTTGCTCACACTATTGCCCACCCATATTAGGAGGAGGTGGAAAATTGTATGTATGAACCAAAGAATAACAATAGTGATAGACAGTGTTGGTTGATGATAGATGGTAGAGTTGAGGGTCTTCGTAGGAAAAGTGGCTAGCTGTTCCACTCCATTACTCGCTAGTGGCCATTCCCCAATTTCTTTTCTTCTGTTACCAAATAGGGGCATATGCCCAGGATGTTGGTTCCAACTTTGTTTTAAAACTAATGGAAAGCATAAGAAATTTTTGGATCTTTGATGGTGATGGGGACCATTCAACTGTTCACAATCTGGGAGGGAAGGATTCTTGTAATAGGAGATCTGGCCTGGCCAAGACGAAGGGAAGAACGGACCCCTACAACGAAGATTCCGATGTGATGGATGATCAGCAGAGGAACTTCAAGACTGGTGAATGGAACAATGAGAGCTCTGGGATGGGCATGGTCATGTCTGAGGGCAAGGGGAAGAATATGAATTATAAGGCCGCTTCTCTGCCCATCGTCGGAATCCCAACCAATCGAGAAATAATTGTCAGATGGAAGAACCATGCATGGCGCCAGGTGGCTAGCATCACCAACATCAACAACAAAAACAACACAAGTATATTGTTGCAAAGACGATAAATTCCATATTCAATAGCAGCAACACAAGTCTATTGTTGCGAAGAATACAAATTCCATATTCTTGGCGAAGAAAGCAAGAGCTTGCACTGAATGTGGGAAGGAGTTCTCATCCTGGAAGGCTCTGTTTGGGCACATGAGATGTCATCTAGAGTGGGAGTGGAGGGGCATCCTGCCCCCACAAGGTGTTCGCCAAGAAAGAGAGACCTTGATGATGATGTCGAATGGATCCTCCTCCTCTGTTCCACGATCCCTCCAACAGGGTAAATTTCACAGATGGTATTTTGTGTGACAATTGTTGTTGTGCACTTAGATGCAAAAGTCACTAATTAAAACATTAGCAAAGCTCTTTTTTGTGATAGTTGTTGTTGTGCACTTAGATACAAAAGTCACTAATTGAAACATTAATAAAGATCTGTCTCCCACTTAAAGCCAAATATGGATCAAGTCACACCGAGTCCTATCATGCCTCCACATAATTCATGTTTATTTCGTGGTAGAATCTTAGTGAGAATATCAACAGGGTTCCTATCTGTATGGATCTTTTCCAGGGATAACTGTTCTTCCTCCAAGACATGCCGGATCCAATGGTACCTTAAGTCAATGTGCTTGGTTTTTGAATGAAATGCGGGGTTTTTCACCAAGTGAATGACACTCTAACTATCACAATATAACACATACTTGTCCTGCTTTACTCCTATCTCTCCTAGGAATCACCACATCCACAACATCTCTTTACAAGCTTCTGTTGCAGCTATGTAATCTGCTTCTGTTGTAGAGACGGATACTATTATTTGTAGCCTTGACACCCAAGATACTGCTGCACCTGAAAATGTATACAAATAACCTGTAGTGGATTTTCTGGTATCCATATCTCCAACCATATCTACATCTGTAAATCCTTCAAGCACAGTCTCATCATGACCAAAACATAAACAATAATGACTAGTACCCTTGAGATACCTTAAAATCCATTTTACTGCTTGCTAATGTTGTTTGCCTGGATTGGTAAGGAACCTGCTCACTACTCCCATTGAATATGCAATGTCTGGTCATGTGCATACATGGCATACATCAAGCTGCCAACTGCTGAATCATAAGGAATTCTGCTCATCCCTTCTTTCTCCTTGTTATCGTTAGGACATAATTCAATACTCAGCTTGAAGTGGGCTGCAAGGGGTGTACCAACTGGCTTGGCATCCTTCATATTAAACCTGTCAAGCACCTTCTTGATATATTTTTCTTGTGACAACCACGACGTTTTTTTTTCCTGTCATGCATAATCCGCATGCCCAATATCTATTGTGTTGGTCCCAAATCCTTCATTGCAAATTTTATACCTAATTCTTTCTTCAACCTATTGATCTTATTCTTATCATGTCCAATAATCAACATGTCATCCACATATCACAATACCTCTTGATATAGACACAATGGTCATATTACAACCTCTGAAAACCATGTTCCAACATGAATGAATCAAATTTCTTGTACCATTATCGAGGTGGCTGTTTCAACCCATAGAGACTTTTCTTTAACCTACAAACAAGGCCTTCTTTGTCTTTTT
>APFE030515767.1:0-13891 GCA_000404065.3 Pinus taeda
GTAGAATTTGCCAAAACCCTTTCTGGGTGTTTTTTGGATTTTATGTGGGGAGACTAGCGAAAATTGCAGAAATTTCTGGGCACTTTTGAGGGGTCAAATACAAGATTGTTTTCCGCTGTAGCAGTAGTTTACACCAGGCAGGGCACAGTTTCTTCTGGGAGCTTTTCCAGCGCTTGGAGCCATTGATTTGTCACCTTGGTTTGGCCTTGTTTGTTGTAGCAAGCCCAGATTTCTCTTATCATAATTATTGTACTCATTTTTTATTATATTAATACAATGGCTCAAATTTTTTACCCACATTTCAGTGTCTATTTGTGTATGGCTGTGTTTGCTTGAAATTTATAGTTGTAGCTAGTTCTTTGCTTCTATTATCTATTGTTTTTTTTCCATTTGGAACATTACATACATTCTTCAACAGCCAGTTCAAGAATTCAAGGAACACAAATGGCTCAAAGTTTTTACCCACATTTCAGTGTTTATTTGTGTATGGCTGTGTTTGCTTGAAATTTATAGTTGTAGCTAGTTCTTTGCTTCTATTATCTATTGTTTTTTTTCCATTTGGAACATTACATACGTTCTTCAACAGCCAGTTCAAGAATTCAAGGAACACCTACAGCACTTTCTCCGAGGAAATTTTGGGCACAAATTTCAAGGGAGATAAGTGGATTTAATTGCTGTTATTTTATGCTGTAAAATTGTCTGATAAGAAATAAATTTTCTCTCTCTCACACACTGGTTTTCCCTTCAGGGTTTTTCCAAAGTCATTGGACCAAAAGTCACTATGTTAAATTTGTGTGATTGCTGCATTTATGTTTCATGTTTCAGCAAATATTCATGTTTAAAAACAGCAGCAAAAATCTATGTTGGGTTGTGCATTAAACTGATGTGATTCCTAAAACTGAAACCATTGGGCCTACTACCCTATGCAGTCCAATGTTCAAACTATCATACTACAATTTATGATCCATTGTAAATAGATTGTTCCTCGAGTCATCGTCTATTTCAAGTTTGGCACCTACCCTTTGCAACTTCACAGCATAGTCAAACTTGTCTCCTCTCTACACAAGATTTGTATATTTAGTGATTGAACTACACAACCAGAGAGATAGGCATCTATACCCTTTGCTCTTCAAATGAGATTGACTTTGTGGATCTTCGATGATAAATATGGTGCAACCGTGCAAATACTTACAGGCTTCTCCAATTCTTAAATCCATCTATCAAGCATCTCCTCCCTTCAAGTTTTCTTTGGATCCCCTAGCTACCTCCTCCCTTCACAACGAGTGATCAATAAGGCAATCAAAGAATATACATACCAACAGTTTATTCTGGTCACTTGGATCTCTCTCCCTGGCCTCTTGACCTTAAGCTGACCATCTACTTTGAGATTTTCTTGGCAGTTGACAGGCAACCTCATTATCTGCCCTAACGACCTCATGCATCATTGATTACACAACCACAGGATTCCACTCAACCAGTTAAGAGTCTACTTTAATTAGTTATATGTTGAGTATGGTCACCACATACTATGGAGGAATCAGGTATGTAAATGGTGCCATCTATTGGAGGTCGAAATAGAGGACCACTTCATGTTCAAGTATCACAAATATTATGAGATTTTGAGGAAAATATCATTATTTATAATGACATTTGGGAGGGTCCATTGCCACCTTTCTTCCCTATTCAGACCAAAGATGTTTAACTCCCTTTATCCAAGAGGTGGTTCCTCATAAATGGAAAACCTTATGAGACTTATCCACACTCAATTCCACCAAGTTGATCACTTCTTTCCTCTAGCCTCTCACTAATTGGAGGCAGCAAGCACCCTACAGAAACTTCAGTCATAGATACCGAGAGCAATAGATTGGTATGATAGCATACACTCTCTCATTCAATTAGGAAAAGACCCACTTACACAAGCCTGCAGCAATTTACCCACCTCAACTGGCATCAACATGAGACCGTCTCGCATTCAAATCATGTAGCCAGGTACCCATTACTAGATTTCTCTCTTCGGCCTTATATGGTAGGAGAGAATATTTTGATTTCACCTAAACTGCCCATGGGGTTATCCAACCTGGCCCACTTAGTCCCAGATTTTCTCTAGAGGACATTATTAAAACTTCTATTGGAACAAGCATGGTGACTAATGATGATGGAGATGTACTTCCACCTCTACTACTTCTAGTGCAGAATAATGGCTGTCTTATTTTCTCCTCCTTTTGCATAATGGAGTATTTACCTTTAGTTCATGTTAGGATTTACCCTCTGGGTTTACCTCCTTTTTACTCCCTACTTTTGCTTCTAATTTATATTTCCTTAAACACCTAGGAGTTGCATTTGGCACTCCTGCATCACTATTATGACATGTTTAAACTTTATACTTTCCAGTCCTATTGACTGACTTGTGTCACTAATGAATATTAATAAAATTATCTTATCTTATCTAGGTAGGAGTCACTTATAGTATCTGTAATACTGTTATTAGTTGTTTATGTACTCTGGTCCCATATACTTGTTTGGTTCATTTGTGGGCATTAACCTATCAACTTCTTTTCCTTATTTCTATCAGTTTGTATATCCATCTGCAATGCCACACATTTATCTTCATCAAAAAAGACATAAAAAACAGCCTTGGTCTAGGGAATTTCAGAACATTAAAATAACAGGAAGAATAACTGACTTAATTCCATTGGATGACAAATATCCTGCTTCTTTCCCAGGCTTAACTAGATGATTATTGTAAGATCCTAAGCCTTGGGACGATGTTTATAGTAGGGGTGCAATGGATTTCATGAAACAAGATTCAAAGCTAGGCTTTAGAAACTGTGTTTGCAGATTAAGATCACAAACACATATTTGAAAGACAAAAGGAAAACTCAAAAGACTAACTTGTTTTAAGAGTGAAGCTGGAAGATATCGTATAAAGTGCCCATCTGGATGTTTTTCAGAACGCTCTTCATCATCATATCCTTCACCAGAGTAACATAGTAAAGTAATTTCGTTGGTAGTTGGGATCACCCCTTCTTGCATGTATCTTTTTCCCAGCATAGCATTGATCACTGTCGATTTACCAGAATTAAATTCACCCTGTTGCACAAATTCAAGACCCTCGATGTCAGCATGTTATCTTCTGTTTAATTCACAAACTCACTCCACAACATATAAAATCAGCATCACCAGAAAGACGGGAACTAATTAATTATCAATGATGCAGGAAACATTTGATTCCAGAAAGCACAAATCTTCATTGATTAAAAGGATGCTCACAAAAAAGTTGCTTGAAGGCAATGAGAAACAAACGCCCAGTGGCATAAGACATCATTCTGTTTGTGTAAAGCTAAACATAATAACTTTCTTCATCGCCTATTGCTTGTGTAACATCCAACTCATAAATTACAATTTTTTCCAAAAAAAAGCATCTCTAACCCAAAAGCAGATGTCATTGCTGGTTTCTGAGAAGCAACAACTGTAGCTTACATAATATTTGGAAGACGACCCAAAAACACAAAAACCCAATTCTTGCATTGTCGATACACATTGAAGATGGAGGCTCATGTAGGGGAAATTTTGGATGGGTTTCTCGCGTCGCGTTCGCAAAGGGCTAGGATAACCTAGCCGCAGGAGCTACAGGAAATCGGGAGACTCGCCGTATCGATTAACGCAAAACAGGGATCGGGGTTGGTTCCCCGTCGGACAGTCAGCGACTGCGGTTATCTAGAGTTGACCGTTATGGAGGACTGCGAAGCTACGAAGCTTGTGGATTACTCCACGGATCCACTAGAGGGGATCGCCATCTTTGGAAACCCTACAGCCTCGCCCGATCCAGCAGTTGAATATTCAGCCGCCCTGGGCACCCTTCCTATGGTTTCTCTGCCATCCCCTCCCACATCCCCTGCTCTGGAAGCCTCGCCCCTTTCTCCAGGGTCTGCCTTCCTCCTATCCTCACTATCCTCCGACGCCTTAGCACCCGATCTGCTATCCCCGCCTCGAATCGAACCTCCCTCTGCACCTATTGAAATTAGGGCATCAGCGGACATCCCCATCGCACCTGCAGAGAATAGGGCATCCGCCGAAAACCCTCCCGCACCGGTCGCGTCAAGGGCTGTAGCAGAAAAACCCTTGAATGAAGAAGGATTAAGGCCCTCGAGCAGCTTCAGCCCGCCGGCCCTCAGCGCACAGCCCTCAAAATTCTCATTTGGGGTCGGGGTCACAAACCCACCTGAAGATCATCCGACGGCTCCGTGCTCGAAGAAGAAATCGAGATGCATAAGGGAAACAGTTAAAGACATTTCTGTAACATTTGGAGATCCCTCAAATTTCGAAGAATCTATGGCTCTGGCTCGCACGGTCCTGGTAGGTCATGTGCGGGGATGCAAATTCTCGGCAGACAGATTGAATCTTTGGGTGAAAGAAATTTGGGGCACGCTATTCTCTGAATTGCCGGACGTACAAGAACTCCCAAGGGGATGGTTCTCCCTCCACTTCGCAAAAGAAGACCACACGAATACTGTACTAGCACAGTACTGGCACATAGAAATGGCACCAGTGCTTCTAAAGAGGTGGAGCCCCCTATTTGATCCGGAGCGTGAACAGATTGGAGCTGGCCCTCTATGGGTGCGACTGCCAGGTTTACCACTGCAATACTGGAATGAGGAAGCATTTGTTAAGATTGGGAATGCGCTGGGTACGTATTTGGATCACGATCGATCCTATAAGGAGACCAACAAAAGAATCCTTACAAGAATCCTGGTTCATCTGGACACCAGGGAGGGATTAGAAGCAAAAATGACTCTGCGATGGGGAAAATTTAACAGAACTCAGATATTGGATTACGAAGGAGTCCCCTTCAGATCAATGTTTTACAAACCGGCCGGGTCAGAACCAACCCGGCCGAGTCGTTCCGGGTCGTTACCCCTGGCAATGAAACGGTCAACAAAACAGAACGGTCGGCCGAGTCAGCAATGACCCGGCCGAGTCACTCAATGACTCGGCGGGTCAATTGCTGACTCGGCCGACCCAGCCGGGTCCACTAAAAAACGGTGCAATCTTTTATAAGTATTCTTGGACTGTATTTCTGGGTTGTTCTATTACTTTATCACTGTGTATCTCTTAATAATAGTTTAATATGAAGACTATAAACCACCCAGGTTACAACGATACAAATCATGACATTGTTTTACAACATTTCTGAGTATTGTTCACCACTCTAATCGCTGGTCTGAAGTCTAGTACTACATATAACCAACAACTAAAGATTACACCTTCAGCAGTATGCACATTATGCACTTGACAAGATAGTTGACCGGAAGACTCATTGGAACTCAGTTAAAACAAAGAAATTTTTATTGCAAATTGGGAATATTCTAGTTGGAGACATTACATTCATAACTTTGATTTCCAGCAACTCTCATTAGGGAAGCCTCCCTTGAGCCAAAGGAGAGCTGGCTTGAAGAGCAGAGGAGGGTTGGCAAGGTGACAATGGCTAACCTTGTAGTGACCCAAATCTATCATTTCAATGCTTGGGGTTTTTATACATTCAGGATGACAGACTGAGCAATAACATCATCAGCCCAAAACTATTTCAATTCGAAGAAAGGATATTGCAATTATCTCATCCAAAGATGGAAAAATCATTTAATCTGTTGAGGTCTCTCTTCGTCAAATGTATCTTGCTGATATCTCATACATGATAGGTAGGCTTTTTAAATTTTAGGTCAAATCTATGCTCCGTATCTCAACTTGTATTAGACCAAAAAACTTAAGCTTAGACCTATAATCTTGCTCCCACATTTATACATCTTCACAAATGTCATAAGCTCATACCTAATATCATCACAAGTAGAATTGTCTTGTTAATTCGGCTTTGATATCACAACACATACATTCTTTCTAGCTATATGTATAATGTCCCCGACCACATAGGAAGCTTATGATGTAGTCCACTAGCCTAATGTGTTCCCATAGGCTAAAGAGGGGAAATATTTAATAAAGGGGACTTAAATTGCCCAAGGAAAACATTATAAAGTCTAAAAAGGAGAAAGGGTGATACAATGGACTGGTTCATGAGCCTACTTTGATCATATGTTGTCTTCCATCTATATTATAATGTTGTGTGTTTGGAAACATGAATGAAAATCTTTAAAATTATGTTTAAAATCTTCAAAATTATGTTTTTTTATCAAAAAACTAAATATTTAATGTATTTTTTACAACGACCGAGTCATTGAAAACGTGTCGGCCGAGTCATTACCGTTTCGGAGTCGGAGTCGGAGTCATTGCTCGGCCGAGTCGGAGTCGGAGTCGGAGTCTTAAAACATTGCTTCAGATGCAACCGTTGCTACCAAGTCGGTCATTTGTATAAGGACTGCCCTCTGAACAACACTCAGGAAGGATCTCCAAAACCTTCTCCAATTGTCTCCGGCAGCGCCCCCCACATCACATCCCATTCGCCCCAGAGCAGCGCGGGACCTCGCGGCGAAACTGCAAAATTGGATAAGCGAAAGATTGCCCCACCTTCGCCTCCGCTGACCAAGGCACGAGCAGCAGCAGCGGCTGCGCAAGTGTCGGAAAGCTCTCCTATCCCTCTTACAATCTCATCTGATATCTCATTTGTTCCTGAAAATTCTGTGGCATGCTCGATGGTTCAGTGTGATATCCCCCCTCCCCCTCCATCTAATTCCACCGCTCCACCCTCACTACCCTTTTCATCCTCGCCCTCTTTTCCATCATCATCCAGATTGGGCCCATCCCATCCATACTCCCTTCGCCCTCGTTCTTCACATCCAGAGACTTCTGAATCCCTTTCTGGGCTGGGTATTGTCCCTCTTGGCCCTGGGCTCCTCTCTACCCGGGGTCGCAAATCATATCTCAACAAGGCCATTAGGCATGCTGGCGCGGAAGTGGTAGCTGGGCGTCAAGCCACCATTGACGGGGTCCTTAGAGCATCAAAACCCCCTAAGATTGGCCCCCCATGAAGTGCCTATCCTTCAACTGCAGGGGTCTAGCTAGCTCCCCAAAAAAGCTAGCTCTCAAACGACTTTTTGAGGTCGAACTTCCCGATATCATTCTCCTACAAGAAACCCTGGGATCTGCAGAGTCTGCTACTCGAGCCCTAGCCTCAGTAGGGGCCCGATGGAACTTCATCGCTTCTGATGCCATGGGCAGATCGAGTGGCCTGGCGTTAGGATACGACCCCAGGACTATCAGGCTGGACACATCTTGGGGCACTCATGGATACCTAGGAGCTGATATATTCTCTATTGAACTTGGCCTATCCCTTCGTATTGTCAACATTTACGGGCCTTGCCATCAGAGGGAAAATTTTTGGAGTCACCTTCTCAGCTGCAACCTACTAACATTGGACCACACCATCATTGGAGGGGACCTGAACTTCTCCCTAGGATTCAGTGAGTCATGGGGCTCATCGGCCCAGATCGACCCCATTACAGACTTCATGAGAAGGTTACTGGAGCAGCATGACTTCATTGACATTCCCCTGCAGAAGCCACAACCTACGTGGAGAAATAGAAGGATAGGTTTGGCTGCTCTGGCCCGCAGATTGGATCGATTCTTGCTAAAGGGACCCCTGGTTCATCATCTGCACTCATACAAACAGTGGGTAAGCACTGGAGGTATCTCTGATCACTCCCCTATTGCCAGGGAATTCCTGGGTCCACATCAAAAACCCAAAGCTCCTTTTAAGTTCAATCATACGTGGCTTCAAGACCCCTGCTTCTCAAACCTGATCACTGCATACTGGAGAGCACACCCCATTGATCGTGAATCCTCGATGGCAAGGGGATTCGTTAAAAACCTTATTGGGCTCAAGCATATAGTGATCAACTGGGCAAAGGAAAAGAGGAAAAGAGAGGATGAGCAGCTTATCAAGGTGGAAGAGGACCTAAATGTACTACTGGACGAAAGAAACTTAGGATTCATATCTCAGGCCGACAAGGCTCACCTCGTGGAGCTGGAGAACCAGAAGAATCTGATACTCAAGGGTAGGGAGGAATCTATCAAACTTCGCAGCCGAGCCACTTGGCTAAAAGCCAGAGATGAGAACACCAGATTCTTCCACAACTTTGCCAAAGGAAGGAAAGCGGCGAATACCATATGGAACCTGTTGACCTCTACCGGTCAACTACCCATGCAGTACACCCCCTTTTTCTTCGCAAAAAGGGGCAGCACCTAATCAGCGTGTCCGTGCCATCCTGCAGTCATCAGCAGCTTGATCGATCTAATTGTAAACCCAGTCTGCATGTATTAATTGTAAATAATCCTAGCAGATGTGAGTCGTGTTGTAAATTGCCTAGGTGGACCTAACTTTCCTATGATAATCTATGTCTCGGGAGGTTTTTCGTCTCACCGATCCACGGATCGGCAGAGTTTTCCTTCAAACCTGACCCCAAAGTCGGGATACATTTCGTCATTGGATTTTTAGGAGAATCCTAGTGTGTTGATCTGCTAGATTATAGTTGTGTCGCAGAACTGGGTGATTTGTGAGGGTCTATGTTAAAGGGGTTTTTCTCCCTTAAGATGTAAATTGTTAAAGTCATGATGTTATGTGTCCTAAGGGTCGAAAAATGTTTTAAATCCCCTCATGAGTCCTAAGTCCTAGGTCCTAGGTGATGTTTCCAAGGGCTTAGTTCGATGATCCATTTTAAAATGAATTAAGAAAAAAAATGAATAAAAATATAATAAATAAAATTAAAAATTAAAAAATAAATAAAAAAAAAATTAAAAAAAAAAAAAAAAAAATTAAAAAAAAAATAAAAAAAAAAAAATTAAAAAAAAATTTTAAAAAATAATAAATAATAATATTTTAAAATCGACGGATGATCAAGAGATGTCTTGATCCCATAACGGTCGAGATCATTTCAACATGGATCACTCGAACTAGCCGTTGGGATCATTTCCTTTATATAGGGTTTTAGGAGGTCATTTCAGATCATCTGATCTGTGAGTCAAAGACTGAAGAAGCTCTCTTGTAAATCTGTTTCTGGTTAGTAAAAGAAGACTTTGGGATCCAAATTTGGCTGGTGTTACTCTCTTGAATGCTGTGAGATTGTTTAATTTTCTGCATATGTTATTTTCAGCCGTTAATAATAGCTTTTTTGCAGAGTATTGTGAGCACAGGTATCTTGTTCACTTGCTAGGGTTTAGGTGCTGTTAGGGTTTCTTAAGTAATGGCAGGTATCTCCATTACTTTCTGAGATCTAGCAGCATTTTGCCCTCTTTACTGATGGTTGTTTTGAGCTGTGCAGAAAACATTTTCTGGAGGAAATTTTGTGGGCGTTCAGGGAAGTTCTTGGCTGAACCAGCCAACTCCCACAAGCATTTTCGCTGAGCCCAGCTGGATTTGATCCTGGGTCTATCATTCAGTTTATTTTTTTTAAATTTGCATGAGAGATTTTTCTGAAGTTTTCACAGTGAAAATCTGAAAATCTTTATTTCTTTTAAATGTTTTCTGTGCTTATTGATGAATCTGGCTGTTAAGGGGCCAAATCTGTAAATATCTTTTGCTGGTTCTTTAGGGTTTTATTAATTTTTATTTGTTTCAGTTTCTGGTTGATTGTTTTGCTATTTTTAGGTCACAGGTAGGTTTTGAGAAAATTTTCAAGGCCTTTTTGAGAGCAGTAATTTTCAAAACATCAGTTGTGGAAGGCTCCAGTAGTTTTTTTTGGATAACCTGGGCAATCTTTTTCTCATTTACGCTGAGCAGTGAAACATTTTTGGTTTTTGGCTTGTCTGGTTATGCAGAGAATAGATGATCATACGCTGCTCAATTTCCCATTTGCAAAAAAGGAATTTGCTGCCGTCAATTTTTCTGAGCAGTAAGATCACAAATTGATCTAATCGGGCCAGCGTGGGTATTCCTCCTCTCCGCCTGCGAGCTGTTCCATCCTCTGTTGCTACCCATCCTCAGAGCAAGCACGCACAGCTTTCAAATATCAAATGCTTTTTTTTTTGTTATCAAGCCGTGGTGGTATGGCAGCGTAAGGTTTGTCAGGTTTGAAATCGATTTCTCAAGGGTCACGTATTCATGCATGTGTTTAAACGAAAGTCATTTCCCTTTGTTCTACGGCTGAAAGCTTCGGATATTTAAGCGAGAACCTGCAAACGCAGATCACAAAACACCTGCAAATCTGAAAAACAATAACCGAAATCAAATCGTTTTATTCGTAAGTCTTCAGAAGCGTAGGTCATTTTGCATATGCTGTTGCTCGCCATTGAAACCTCGAGCCCGTCCATGAACCTGCACATACAAACGAAAACCAACTTCTGTTTGAAGCATTTGAAATGTCCATCGTAGGTTAAGTCGTTTTGATGCATACGTTTGTTTGATGTTTGTTAGCTTAGGGTTCAATATATTTTAAAAAATCGATTTTATGCGTTTCCTATGCTTAGTTTTAGTCACGTCCCTTTTTTTATTTTATTTATTTGTAAGTTTTAACATGGTTTAGATATATACGTTTAGTTTAGGTTTATGATTAAATTTCATTTTTTTTTAGTTTTATTTATTTTCTTTTTATACATGTTACAAATTTTGATTTAATTCCTTTTTATGTTTTGATTTTATTTAAATATTAGAAAGTTCATTAAAAAAAAAAAGGGGGAGTTAGGCTTTAGGGTTTTGGTATTAGTTTTTTTTATGTAGATTTAGATTTTATAATTTCTTTTTTTTAGATTAAATTTAGATTTTTTTTAGGACTTTAATTTTTTTTAAAGTTCAAAAAATATAAAAACAATAAAAAATAATAAATAAATAATCTAGGGTTTTCTTTTTAGTTTTTGATTAAATTTTAATTTTTAGATTTTTATTTATTAAAAAAAAAAAATAAATTAAAAAAATAAAAAATTATTAAAAGGGTTTTAGGTTTTAGTTAGGTTAAATTTTAGATTTAATTTTTTCCAGAGTTTTGCTAGTTGAATTTTAAAAAAAAAAAAAAAAAATTGTGGAAAATTATTTTTGCCAGATTCAGTTGTTTTTCAATTATTATCTTTTATGCTGAGATCTGAGCTTTCAAGTCGAGACGCGAAATTGATATCCGATTCTTGTGGTGATTTTGAGCAATTTATCTTTTCAAGGTCTTCAGTTGCTGATCGTCGTTTTGGTCATTGTGATTTTATTGGATATCTTGCATTGTTCAAAGTTATTTAATGATAAATGATCGTTGTGTACTGTTAAGTAATCATCAAGGCACTGGTCTGCTAACTAATCAAATCATTTTTAGTGCTTATCTTAAAATCGTGTCTCGTGTCTCCCAACCAACTGGTCGACAGTTGGTCTTCATCATCTCACAGGGTCTACCCCCCTTAACCGCGGGAGACAGGCTTAAACGGAGGGATCGGGGATCAGAGTGACAGCCCCCGGTCTGAGCGTTGTCGTGTCAATCTGTGCGACAACATTTTTGGCACCGTTGCCGGGGAAAGAGTTTTCCTGTCCCTGGCGTTTCAACGACATTCATCTTCTCATCTTCTCATCTCTCATTTGAGCTGGCAGCTTCAAAATATTTTGGCATCTCTTCGGTTTTGTTTCTTGTTTGGGTGGCGACTCCATTTTATTATTTTTCCCAGACAGGAAGCCTCTCTCATATCTGCCTGTTGGTTGCTTTTTGGATCCTAGAATCAGATTCATTGTTCAAGTGGCGACTCCACTTCTTTCATTTTTTGATTTTCTTGAGCAGAGATCTCGTTCTATCATCCACTTGGTCCCTTATTATTCATCATGGATAATCGTTAACCATGTCATTTGATGACTCCATGACGTTCCGGAAGTGGCCATCTCCAAATTACCTTTGTTTTCAATTGGTGATGCAGTCGCTGTAAAAAGGCATCTACGTTTGTTCACTCGCATAATGATCATATATTGTAGACCCTCTCAGTACGATCACGAAGATGTCAAAATGCGTCTTTTTGTCTTTTCCTTAGAGGGTGATGCTTTGAATTGGTTTAATAATTGTCCTGAAGATGCCTTCACCTCTTTACAAGATATTGTCAATGCTTTTAAAGACAGATATAGTTATCCAGATAGTCCGCCTTGTGCCCCTAAAACTGTGCAGCAGAATGAAAAAGGTCCAGCTGTCAGTGAAAGTTTCCAGGACAATGCTTCATATCAAAATGTGCCATCCACTTGTGCCATTACAGATCAGACAAATGACAATGAAAAAGAAGAGCAAAAGCAAATTATACAAGAATTAATGTTGCTGGTGAAAAATATGGAAACCAATCAAACTAAATACGCCATTGATGTGAGAACTTTATGCACCCACCTGGAAAAACGTAATAGGGAGATGGAAATCATGCAAAATCAACATGCTAAGGAAATTGAAGATATGAAGATTAATCATAACACAGAAATTAGTTTCCTGCGAAGCAAGTTATCAGGCTTAGAGGAAAATATGACGACCATGAAAATTAATCATGATAGCGAAATCAATTCTATGCAAAACAAGCTATTAACTATGGATGAAGAAATGACTATCATGACATTTGATCATAATAATCAATTGGCTACCATGCAAGCAAATCACGAGGAAGAGATAAACTCTATACAGCATTGCTTGATGATCATAAAGGAAAAAGACGATAAAGTAATAAGAGATATGGAAGCAAATCAGATATATCTTCAGAAAAAGTTATTGACCATGGAAGGAGATCATACCAAGGAAATCAGTGCTATAAAAGTTGAACACTCTAGCCAGATAAATCAGGAGCCTTCTCATTTGTCGCAACAAGCTCCATCTTACTATGAGGAGGTCATTGGTTCGATTGAAAGGTGGTTAATTGAAGATGATCCAGATAAACTTAAGAACGATAAAGATCAGATGCAAGATGAAGAAAAACATGTCACGCATATTTTACATCCTTCATCTAAGAGCTTTGAAACAGAAAGTTCCACGTAATCAGTAATCCAGCGTGCCACAAAGAAAAAGCGCAAGAGAAAGAAAATGGGAAGAAGATTTGATACATCAGACGGCCGCGAGCAGCTTGATTTTCGGATAGGAAAAAGTCCTACCATATGCAGAATTGGACATGGCACATCCGATAAGCAGCCGACAGATTTGCCTGAAAGCAGGCAAATGCTCAGTATACACTACATTGAACACATCTGATGCCATGGGGCATCCACTGTATTTCTAACCTTACTCTTTGTTCTTTCAGCATTTTTCATTTCTGTTTTAGGATTAGATTTACTTTTCATGTTATTAGAGCTTCTATCTTTCATGTGCTTAATTGTTATATGATGATTTTTGAATTGACGCTACTTATTTTTGTTGTGTGGGTGCAGATTCTGGATTCTCACATTCCTACAGTGCAGCAACGTGTCCCCAAGTAGAGCCAGATGTTGATCGCTGTGTGCCAACTACCCATAGCAATACACCCCCTTTTTTCGCAAAAAGGGGCAGCGCCTGATCGAGATGTTCGTGCCATTCAGCAGTCATCGTCATTCTCCTGATCTTATTAAAGTTGTAAACCCAATCTGCATTTTGATGTAAATAATCTTAGCAGAGCTGAGTCATGTATGTAAATTGCCTAGGTGGACCTAATTTTTTAGTGATAACCTTCATTCCGGAAGGTTTTTCGTCTCACCGATCCATGATCGGCAGAGTTTTCCTTCAACCTGACCCCAAAGCCGGAATGAATTTTATCATTAGAATCCTAGTGTGTTAATCTGCTAGATTATGTTTGGTCGCAGAACTGGGTGGTCTATGAGGGTCTGTCAAAGGGTTTTTTTCCCTTGAAGATGTAAAATTTGTTAAAGTCATGATGTAAAGAATCTTGAGGGTTGAAAATGTTAATCCCCTCATGCGTCTTAGGTCCTAGGTCTTAGGGGAAATTTTTCCAAAGGCTATGTTTGATGATCCATGATAAAAATAATAAAAAA
>APFE030515769.1:0-25900 GCA_000404065.3 Pinus taeda
AATATCCTTTTATTAATAAAAGGATATGAGGAAATTTAATGAATTGAAGGATTTTAGGGATAAAAACCTATCCTTTAGGGATGTTGAGAGATTTAGGGGTTGTTGAGGATGTTAAGGGATTGAGCATTTAATTTAATGATTTTTAAATAAGAAGGGAGTTGGAGAGAAAATTAGATAGAATAGGAGTGAGAGTGAGAAGTGAGAGTGAGAAGGAGGAAGGTTTCTCCTTGGGAGCCTTCAGGCAGCTTGTAAAAGGGCCATAGATTGTATATCTGGCCATGAATGTAAAGCTCTTGTGAATGTTTGTTTTTATGTATATATGAGAGTGATGAATTCGATTCTATATGCACATTCGTTGTGTAATAATTATTGAATTAGTTGCTTTTCGTTTGATACATACTGGCTTAAGGTTGCAGTTATGTGTTCTGGTTGTTATGTTACATAACTGGAATTTGCATGAGGAGTTGATGGTTCTAGTTTTTCACTGTTCAAACACTACTGTTTATTGATCCGTGGTTGGTGTTTCCCATTGCGCAATCGGTATATGTATTGCCTCACTGGTCAATTTTAATTGATGACAGGTTCTGGTTAAATCCATCGTATATGAATAATGGTTAATCCTTGAAGCGTTGCCAAGTAAAGATAGATTGTATACTGACGATATATACAAGACTGAATATTAGTGTATCGGGCCTCGCTCAAGAGATCTATGCTGGAGCAATTGCGACTTGGTTATGCATCGGTCAAATCCAACTTAAGTGTGGAATATAAAAAGCGATGGAGATTGGTTATATATCAGACAAAGGCAATTGAAATACGTCCTTAAATGAAGGAACGTGTACATAGGGAGTATGGGATATATGTATAGCAACCAGTCCGATATGCAAGTCTTGCTATCGTAATCTCATTATATGTTGAGCGGGCATCAAATTAAGTGGATACATATATATGTAAAGTCACCAAAAGAAACATCGCTTTTAAAGCCGTCTCTGAGAGCAAAGTTAATTACTGAAGCGTGATATTGAAGTTCTGAAATGAACCGTCATTTTAATGACTGATGCGAAAGTGGAACTGGCGACATCTTAAAGACTATGTCAAGTTGCGTCGGATCCGCAGGTTCGAAGGGAAAGGATCATCGTTTGAGACTACACCAGCGAGACTGTGAATTGTCTGTAATAGATTTGTAAATTGTAGATGGCATTACAATTACTATGAATGCGTGGAAAAAGACCACAGTTTGACTTCTGCGTTAAAACCGAAAATTGAAGCCATGCTTGAGCGGAAACCTACAACGACGGGCGTAAGTGGAGATTGGGATTGTCTGCATATTATATGTTGTGTTAATTTGCACTAGAACCACGGCGTAAACAAGTTCTATAATTGGGAGCGATGTAATATAATTTACAACGTTTGTGCAGCTTTTAATTGTATCGACCACCGCCGAGTTATATAGCCATCGATTGAAGGAGCAGAGGCATGCAGGTGCCTTATCTATGAAATATGTGCTTGAGCAAACGTATGGTGAGAGGTATGAATACGCCTGCATGTCGATTGACCCATATATGAGCTTTGTGTAGACCAGTGACGTAAGCGGAGGAAGATATACATTGAATGCGCACGTTTAACAACCAATTGAAGGTTCGTTGTGCTAATTTACAACAGTGACAATTATTTATATATACATATATGCCTGTGGATGCATAGAAGGGTTGGGAATCATTTTCTTACATGTGGTTGGCTCTTAATTTGCGCATGAATCCATTTTAGTATGTTCTTTTAAAGAGCGCTGGTATTTTGTGCTTTGCTGTTTTGAAATCGGTTTAGCTATAAAAAATTTGAACAGAGAATTGGTTGAATAGAGGTGCATGGTTTAAAGATCCTGGAAGAGCGGCCTGGAGTGGCTGGGCTGCGTCAGAAAGTTCCTCTCAATGTTATGGTTAGATTTAAGAAAGTGTTTAGGGGAAACTAGTGCTAAAAATAGATGTAAAGGAATGGATTGAAGGACTAATTTGAGAAGGATTAGATGGCCAAAAACATTCAAGTGAAAGTTCAAATAAGAGCTATTTCTTTTTGTAGTAGATTGTAAGGGGGGGTGGGGGGGGGGGAGCTATATTTTGGATAGAAGGGACCTCCTTGTGAAGCCTAAGATACAAGAGATTGTGGAATTAAATAGGAATAAGGGTGATGAAGAAGAAAATTTGAGATTTGAGGTGGTTAATGGAGGTGACAAGGGTTCCATAAAGTCATCTAGAACTTGTTTGAAAGAAATAAACATCATGGGTAGTGGGGAAATTCATTAGCATGGTGTCATCAACAAGTTGATTATGGGATATTAGAATAGTGCTATCAGGTATCTGAAGGCCTCTAAGATGCCTACAATGAACAAAAACTTTTAGAATCCTCCCAATCTCCTCAACCTTTGAATGAAGATGAAAGGGGAGAGATGATCCCCTTGATGAATTCCTTGGGAAGGAATGAATACAAGAGAAGGGGAACCATTGATCAAGATGACAAACAACACCAAAGAAATAAGAGAAAAGACATATCTAACCTAGGAGGGATGAAAGCCGAAGTATAGAGGAATAGAGTGGATGTATTTCTAGATTAATTTGTTAAAATATTTGGACATGTTAAGCTTAATCAACATTCCCAAGGTGTTATTTAATGTTAGGGAATGAATCATTTCATGAGTGAGAACTACGATGTCGAGGATTTGACGACCCTTGATGTAACCACTCATATTTAGGGAAAGTGAGAAGGTGCATTAAGGGTTCGAGGTAGGAATAAATGACTTTGGTAATTATTTATAAATGACTTTACAAAGAGATATATAATTGAACTTAATAGGGTGTGCTATTTTATCCTCTTTAGGAATGAGGGTGATGAAGGTAGCATTTCGAGTTGGAGGAACTATCGAAATTCTTCGAGACTCTTCAACTAGGTCACATACCTCATTCCTAATAGTGGACCAACAAAGGTGAAAAAAATATGTAGTGAAGCCATTGGGACCTATGGATTTTCTAATATACATTTCCATAACTGTTGTATCGACTTATGCAAGTGTTATAAGCTACATGGAATTATATTTTTTCTCTTTAGATACTAATTTAGTAATATGTTTTATGATGTTGCGAATGTTAGTAGATTGATTCAGTTGGGTTTAAGAGAGTAGGGATTTGAAAAAGTTTGTCAGTTCTTTATTAATGTCTTTATGAGAGGTTAACTTAATACCTTTAATATTATTTAGATGAGTGTTTATATTGGAATTTCATTTTTGGATCATAGTGATGTGGAAGAATTTTGAGTTCCGCTCTCCCTCTTTAAGCCATCGAACTCTCAATTTATATCATATTAGAACCTCTTCCTATTGGTAACACTCCTCTAGTTAAGTTGAAATATGATGATCTTGGTTGGAAAGGGCTTGAAATTTCTTATGATTGATGTTTTATTGCTAAATGTCATTCGTTCTAGATTTCAAGTCCTTTTGTCTCTTGAAAAATATCCCTAAACATTATTTCATTCAAAATCATGAGATGTTGTTTGAGGTTTAGGAGCCCTTATTCAAAATAATAAATTAAATTCCCCAAGTCAATAGCCACTTCATTCCATAATCAACTAATTCTCTCTTCAAAAGCCAAGTGAGAAAGCTAAAATTTTCCAATTTCTAAAGGGTTCTTAATGGGGATTCTTGGGATGTTTAGAGTGAGGTAGATGGGACAGTGATTAGATATAATTAATGGAATAATATTGGTCTCCAATCCTTCTCTTAATTCCATTAAGGATTTCCACATCAAATAGTGATTTAGTCAGCAGGAAACTTGTTGCATTCCTCTAGATTTGTTGTTTAAGGTATGGAACCCATTGATAGTTACCATGTTAATTAGCCTCAAAATTGTGTTGAAAGGTTCATTGTTTGGGTCCATCTTAGTGATCCCTCCATTTTTCTTCTCTCAGGAGGAGATAAGGTTGAAATCCCCTCTTAAAATCCAATATTTATTTTTGATAAAATTTTCGATGTTTTGTAGACTCTATAGGAATTGGTATTTGTTAGTAATAATTGCAATCAATATACATTGGTGATATTACTTGTTTCGAAAGATCCTATAAAGAAAAAATGAGCATTTCTATTTGTAGCAAAGAAATAAGCTAAAATAATTGTATTCAAATTCCAAAATACAACTACACCTCATTTTCTAGAATATATTTGAAGCAAATCTACCATAATGCTAGCACTTTTAGTTTCTCATAACATAAGGATACCAAGTGATTTTGTACGTACCTTTCCATGTAAGAGATGTTGTTTACTCTTACCATTGATTCCTCTTATGTTTTAAGAGATTACCTTCATTGATGATTTTGGGATAGGGATGTTTGGAAGAAATATTTGATTAGTGCATTTTGAGGTTTACAAAAATATCCCCTATCTCCTAAAGAAATTGTAAATTGGTTTTGCATCCCCTATATTTTCCATCATGAGAGTTTCTTTTTGTGGTTTTCATTTTGTTAGTGTTGATGCTCAAGATTGTGGCCAAGCTGAGACCCGAGTTATCGACAAAAAAACCTTATTGCTTCATTTAATGGCTTGTTCGACTCATAGAATGTGCTCTCTAGGAATTGAACATGCATATACTATTCCCTAGAGATATATATCGTCTAAATTAATGTCTTCCATATCCAAGTCATTTCAATATTTTTCTATCATTCCCATGATTGCACCCTCCATTTATTCATGGTTTGTGGACTTTTTTGTTGTCTTCGTATAAATTGGCACTTCTTAATCCTTCACTTATTTTGTATTCCTTGTGAGAGACAGGTTTTCTTCCTGAATTATAGGAGGGTTATTATCAAACAACTCCTCTACATAAGATGTGATGGTTTCAAAGGAGGGTTGTTACCAATCAACCCCTCTACGTAAGATGTGATGGCTTCAAAGTTATTCTTGGTGGAAATGTTTTTTGTAGGACCTACTCAGATTAGTGTTTTTCTTGATCTACATTTACTTGCCACTTTCACAAAGCCCTCTTCATCTTTCTTTTGCTCTTGAATGCATTCAAGGGGTTATTTAGCAAGAAGTCTCTTAATAGGTGCTCATGTTCATGACATTTTCTAGATCATAAGGGAATGTGCTTGTAATCCAATGTCTAGATCCATTATAGGTTTTGATGGCTCATGCAAATTAACTCTCAAATGGAAACACAGACATTCATATAAACACAAGTGCAAGCATATGATGTGTATCTACCCTTTCTAGTAACTTATGTGATCTTAACAAAAGTATTAAGAGTATTGTTGATGCCTTTCAAGATTTCCTCATCCTAGTAGTAATGAGGAATGAATATAAAGGGATCAAGGCTAGGGAATAAGAGAAATATTCCATTTATGTGTTGAATTTCTCTCTGTAATAGAGAGATGAAAGACAACTAAGTGAAAAAAGTAAGGCTCGGTTTCAAATACCCCCTCCCTATTGTATAGTTGTGGAAGATGGTTGTGACAAAAACCTTAAACCCTCTCTCTATTCTATAGTTGTGGACAATGGTGGTGAAAGAAACCTTAAACTATAGTTTGAACTTGATATGTCACTTGGCATTCCATTAAAAATTCATCAACTAATGGATTATCTTTCTATCGACAAAATCCTTCATACATTACACATTTTATTTACCTTAGAATTTCCCCGGCTAGCTTTCCGTGCACTAATTTCTTAAATATTGTAACTCAAACAAAACTGAATCTTCCCCCTCGTCCTCCATTTTACTCCTCCCTCTCCATTAGCTAAGCTGAATTCGCTGGGTGAATTCACTACTCAAGCCTCTATAAAGCTTTGTTACCAATACCCCACACCGTTCTTAGCTAGAATATGCTCAAGGAAAAGTCGGCTGTCCCCCGCTGGCTCCATGGAGCATCACTAAACTTATTCCTGCTGCTAAACTCCTACAGAACCGTAGTCCGTATCCAATGGCTCTTAGAAAATTTAAAATTTAACCTTTTTATCAAAGATACTACGAGAACTTTCCATTTTACTGGATTTTCGTGTTGGCAGCGGAATCGTCTCTACTCCATTAGGATTCCTTTCTTCGCAAGGAAGTACCAATGGTGTTGGACCTCAGTCTACCTTAAGCGACAAATTCGCTTACGCAATCAGTGCAATAGTCTCGTCTGTTAGGCTTTCCTTTCTTCGCAAGGAAGCACCAATGATGTCGGACCTATGTCTCCCTTAACCTGACGAATTCGCTTACGCAAGCAGTTCAATAGTAAACTGCGACCCCTTTCTATGAAATCCTAGTATTTTCCCTGGGAAGAAAGTACCAATGATCTCGGTGCCCGTCTCCCCTCCCTGACGAAATCGCTTATGCTAACAATGAAATGGTATGTATGGTGTACCGTCTCTATAAAATATGATTAATATGCCCCCAATGGAAACAGAGGCAAATCTCAATATCCCAATTCACATACATACAGGCAGCCCATTCTCATTACTGAACACAATCTCTGGACCGATAGAGCCTTCTGAGGATTTGATGGGAAGCTATCTATCTCACCGATCAGTTGATCTTCCTACTGCCAAATTAGTGGTTATTGAAGAAGAGGCGGGTGGGTCGATTATAGAGTTCCCAGAACCGGTCAAGGTAGCAGAAATATTAAGAGAGAAGCCAGGCTTCTTCCTCTGCGATGCCGATTCGATGCGCTACGATGAGTATGTTTCTCCCCTTTCTGCGGAGCAGGAACTGCAAGTGGAGCACCTCTATTTTCTGCTTCCTCTAACCAGACTGCGCCATCCTCTGTCCGCAACTGATATGGTCGCGTTGGCCGTGGAGGCCAGCACTGCCATGGAGCAGAGCCGCCACGGCTACAAGAAATTAGGGCGACGACGTGGCTGCAAAATCACGCCGAGCGTGATAACGGTAGAGCAAGAAGTAGGTGAGATCAATCATCTGGATCGCCGGGAGGCTGATCATGGAATAATATATTGTGTGCAATTTAAGGGCCAGGGTTATAAATCAGACACGTTGGATTGGAAAAGAGTGGGAGTGGATTGTCCTGTTCGCTCTAAAATGCAGCGCACAGCGCCCGGGCAGAAAAGGGTTAATACAGCTTCCTTTAATGGTCCCTGGAAATTGAAGCTTTCGACATCACATGAGGAGGGCTTCCAATCCCTCATTGACATCACATAGGAGAATGCGAAATCATTCTGTCTCATTAAATTGCCTGCAGCGGATATTCCGTCAATTATTCCCAGATCGCAATTAATTAGGCTTGGAAGCGATTACGAATGGGATTCGTCTACCGAGGTTGAGGAGCGAGGTTGAGGAGCAATGGTCTAGACTGTCAATAGTGGTTTGGCTTGAATTTTGGTAAAACAATTTAAAAAATATTATATCTGTAGTGTTTGAATAGTGTTTTTGATGGTAACTCAACATTTTAAAGTTTAATATTATAATTTGGATTTTTTGGTAAAACAATTTAAAAAATATTATATCTGTAGTGTTTGAATAGTGTTTTTGATAGTAACTCAACATTTTAAAGTTTAATATTATAATTTGGATTTACATAGATTTTTCTAGATTTTCTTTAAATATGACTAAAATTTCCATAACTTTCCCAACTATTCCTCCAGCTAATTAGAATACTGCTGGTAGATAAAATGACATTTCAATGGAAATACCACCGAAACTGTTTTTCATTTGGGAAAGCAAAGCATGGCCGACTGGCGTTGATGGCCACGCCGGTGTAGAGACAGCGGTCCGCGATTCCATTGCTTTCTTCCCTGGTTTCGCGTGTTTCTTTGATTTCATCTGACTTCCAACCCCTCGTAGGCATTTTAAGGGCGACTAATAAAATCATTTTTATTAAACTCTGTATTGCCATCATTTTATATATATATATGATTTTTTAAAAGAATTTTTGTGGTGTAAAATTATGTATATATGTTTAAAATAATATGTTTAAATAGTTTATTTTTAATAATGAATTTTTGAAGTGTTGAATTTATTTATGTTTTTAATAAAAAAATTATTTTAACAATAAGAAATCACAATTTTGAAAGAAATTATATTGACAGATTTCACCTAAAACATCATTTTATTTATTAGTTACACTATTTTTTATGAGATAATGTTAAGTGAAACAAGTGTAACTCTCATTGAAGCAATTGCTATGGAGCCATTTATAAGATATCCAAAAAGAATTGAGCAAATGGAAGTATGTAGATGGCCTAATAACTTCAATGAAAGCATGAATGAAAGAAAGAAAACATGGATGAGACAAAACCATAGATGGATGCAAAAATGGAATATCTATCTTAATGCCTATGTCACAAATCACAAGGAAGGAAACAAGATGGTGGAAAAGGCCTAAAAAAGCTTAGGAAGCACAAGTGGGTACATTTTACAGACCACAGTGAAATCAGAAATACATTTCATTTTGGAATATATTGGGTTCAAAAACGTCAAAAAGAAATTATAAAAATATGTTAACGCTATTTTTAGTTTGGTAAATATTAAAATATCATTCCATTTCATTTTATTTCATTTTAATATTTATATATTATAAATATATAAACATTTAATTTTTTATTTTTGATGTGATAGTAACCATACAATTATTACTCTTAACCTTTTATATATTTTCTACGCCTATATATTAGTGCTCTCTTTATTAATGTAATAAAAAGTATTTATCTTAAACCGTTCTTCTTGTTACCATAAATTGGTTACTAATTGTCGTAGTAATGATATATGGTTTGGAAAAGCAGTGTGGAAGATTGTCTTCTTGTTGATTGAGCCTGATGTCCTGCCGATGGTTTCAACTTGATAGATTGATTGATGTTTGAACTTACCGTATGTGATTGAATGAATGAATATCTATCTTCACCTTTCTGTGGTTGGGAGGTGGGGAAAGGCCTAATCATTCGTGGTTTATGTAGCGAAATCTGCGTTTCAATTTCTTTTTCTCCACTCTAGTAGGAATTTGTATTGATAGATTATTGTCGGTTTCTGTGGCCGTGGAAACAAACATTTTATTGAAGTAATTTAAATTTTATTAATAAGATTATTTTTTATTCAACCTTTTGTTTGACTTTTTTTTATTAGGTAATTAACTTGATCTAATATAATAAATAATTTTTTATTAGTGTGATGGGAAAGAATATGTTAAGAAATAATTCAAAAATTCCAATTATTTTTCAAATTTAATCATAAATAATATAAGATTTTAGCATTTTGTGATTTTATTGTATGTTTTTCAAAATTAATTTTTTAATTTTGTTTTTTTCTTATAATAAATTTTAGTAATTTATGTTATATTTGAAGTCTAGTATTAATTTTATTTATGTTAGGAAAAATTAATTTTTAAAATAAAATGAGTTTGTTTGGTGTATCACTTTAACCATGATTTACTAAAAGAAATATATAATAAAATTTATGATTTATTAGAAAAATATTAATAAAGGTTATTAAGAGTGATTATTTATATTAAAAATGAAAATTATAATTTTAAAATATTGAATTTTTTTTAATGTAAATTTCTGATTTTACAAAAAGAAGAGATCTTTTCAAATAAACCAAACTAAAATGGATGACCAGATGTAGTGATGTAGTGATAGTTGATATTATTCGTAGATGTAGAGTGCAATAATCCATTTCTAGGGTGTTGTATAGTCACAGACAATCTAGGATAGCAATATCAACAATGGATAGGATAGCAGTATCAGATATCATAACAGACATGGGATAGCGAATAGCAGACAGGGGCAGTGGGGTTCAAATAGAAACAGTGAGGAGCAGGGAAGAGACCAATTTCTATGGGCACGCAACAAGGAATAGGTTGGACCTACATCTTTCTGGGAACGGGTTGGAAGGCAAATGCATTCAAACATGACAACAGGATAAAAGTTTCAGAACCCGTGGAGATAAATGAAAATTTCCTCATCCACCAAAGTTGGGAAGTGGGTTTGGTTCAATGACAAACAATATCAGGGCATTTTAAAACGAAGACTAGCAAGTCTAAAATGGGAGCAAACAAGGAAAAAATGGTCTCAAAGGGAAAGTACTCGAGCCCTTCACAATAAGCACTCAAACAAGTCCCCTCTACAAGCATGTGGCAACAAGAATTCCAGAGGAAAAGTCATTGATGATTTTGTGTTTTGTAGTCCCACATCCACACCTCCCACCTAGTCATCTGATCTTTATGTGAGAGAATTGTTAAAAGAAAAATAAAGGTTGGAGGTTTTAGAAACTAAAGAGCATGAAAGAGATCATAAAATTCATATAGTAACTGTTGGGAACAAGGCTTTAGCAAAAAGCAATAACGTTTTGAAAGAACAAGTGGCATTGCTACACAAAGTTGATCTCTTGATAGGGAAGACATAATAGCAATGCATGAAGGTGGATGTGTGAAACATAAATAAAGTTGTAGTGGAAAGTACAGATGTGATGAATGTGAAATCATCCCAGGATAAAGGGAAAACGATAGCCTAAATAGAAAACCATGAAGAGAAAGCAAGAGACAAAAGGAAAGGAAATTCCACCAAAGTTTCCAAAACTTGGGCTCAAGTTATTAGCAATTCTGCTAATAAGGAAGGATAAACAAACATTCAAATTGATAACATGTAAGATAGAGAAGGTAGGGAAAGAAAAAATAGAGCAGCAAACATAATTATTAAACGGGTGAAAGACTATGGGAAAAGTGAATGGACTCTTTACCTTGCAAGAGACTTCTTGAAAGACAAGTTTCTATGGAAAGGACAAATGTGCCAAGCATGGAGGTTGGGTAAGTTTAACGGTGAGAGACCCAGGCCCATAAAAGTCATCATGCCTAGTTTGCATGATAAATATATCATTCTAAGCAAGAAGCATCTCTTGAGGGTTTCTCGCTTTTTTCTAGAAGAATATTTAACTCTAAGACAATAGGAGGAAAGGAGGGAGGAAATGTTAAATGTTGGGGCAACAAGAGCTGAAGGCAAGAGAACATGGATTTATAAAGGTAGAGTTGTGATAGCGCAATTTGGACCTCCTTCCAAAACAGAGCAGAAAGATGGTAATAAAGAAGAGGCAATAAACTCTTCAATAGGAAATCAGGAAGGAAAGTCAGCATAGGAAAACAAGGAAAAAGACTCAAATGTGAGTCTTACATGTCAAAATAAATAACAATCAAGTAATACCCATGTTTCCTTAAGATTTGTTTGTTGGAATTGTTGGAAATAATACTGAGAGGGGGGGTGAATCAGTATTATCAAGTCAAATACTCCTTTTTCAAAATCAAATGATATACGCTACTTCAGTTAAGTAAACCCGCGTATATACGCAACTATACAGAAGGAAACCCGCGTATACAAAGTAAATTTTAATTTACTTTATCTTTCTAATAATTATTGTTAATCTGTGTTTCAGAATCAAATAACCAGTTATAGTAAAACAGAGCAGAAAGACAATCACACACAAGAACACAAGATATAAGGTGGAAACCCAAGTGGGTGAAAACCACCTGCTGCAATTCGTCTCTATCTTCTTTTAAATTAGAAACTTCTTTTACAATGTACTGGTGCAGTCCTTTACTAGTACGCAGGTTGCAACCTGCAGAGAGCTACAACCCTCTCTCGTTCTCCAGCTTCTCCTGGAAGGGAGCTACAACCCCCTTTAGCTCTTGCACTAGCCAAGATACTAGTACGTAGGTGCTGGCCTACAGAAGGCTACAACCTTCTCTTTCTTCCAGGGACCACATTTCATAAATTTTCAGACTGGATCCATGAACATCACTCAATCATCAAGAATCAACCAAGCTCCTTTTCACCAATTAGATCTGAATCAAGTAGATACTTCTCTGACAGCTGTACCCAAAACACAGTACCAGAAACCACACACCAAAATCTGAACCCAGAACACAACAACAATAAACAGAAGCAGCTAGATCACAACTCAAAACATATACGCTATTTCAATAACATGCAACATGCGTGCGTACGCTTTTGTGTTTGGAATAACCTGCGTATACGCTGTTTTCATTCACTGAACCAGCGTGTATACATGCCTTCGCTTCACTGAACCTGCGTACAAATCGATAAAGGATAATTCGCTCTTTCAGATATTCAAACACTAATTAACCCAGATTGTCAGTGTTATAGATCAAGCAAGCGCCACATATAACAGACGAAAATCATACAAAGATACTATCATTCAAGCTTAAAGATTATGACCCATCAATAGAACTTATCCTTCTCTTTGCGCTAAGGTTCCTCCTCCATTCAGATCCAGATCTGCACCATTACGCAATTACCAGTATTCCAGATCTACCACTTTATCAGATATTCAATAATAATTCAGATGATCCTTTGCCACATGATCTCCTTCCTCTTTTATAGTCTTAGGCCTTCCATAATACCACGGTCCAAAACCATAATAAAACAATACCACGGACCCAATACTTGGGATCAACACTTCTGACGAGGTAACATGGTCCAAAACCATAGGTTCAAGTACCAAGGACTAACTACCACAGACCAAAGGTAAGTTATCCAACATATACGCGATTTTGTCACGTATAACCCGCGTGTATACGCGTCTTCGTCTAGATGAACATGCGTATATGACTTTTTCTTCATTCTGGAAGCCTGAACTGAGATCTGTTACCAAAGATAGTTGCCATCAAGGACAACACCTGAGCCATAGCTCTAAATCAGTTCCATAGTGCCAACAAAATCTCCCTTTGGACTTGATGGCAACACCAAGATCATCAATATCATTCTCCCCCTTTGTTATCAAGGGCAAAGGGTTGTGCTCCCCTTGAGTACATGCTGAAATCTTTGCCCTGCTGTGCTGACCATACTCCCCCTGACTGTAGGCAAGATCCGCAAAAGATGTTCTTCAAGAAGAACCATGGCATATACATCATAAAAGAACTTCCTATCCTCAAAAGACTCAATACATACATCCATCACCCAAACACATGGGGATCATCCACCCAATCAAGTGGGGATACATCAGAAAATTACACATGAGAACAAAGTACATTACATCTTCATCCTAGGCATAGTGGGGAAACAAAAAAAAAAGGCCGTTACATGACCTTGACAACATAACAGAGATACATGACATAGAGACGAAATATGTAGAGCAAGACTTATGAAAGTCACAAGCAACAGCATCTGTCAAACACCATTCAGATCAACAACCAAGATTTCCTTTTGTTCTCCCCTTGCCTCTGTTCCACCAGAGATCAACAACAACTGTGAAATAGAACCAAAAGCTTCTAAGATAATGCCAACAATGCATCATTAGAAGTTATCTTCTCCCCCTGAACGAGTGCCAGAAGGTCTTTTTCAGACCCATATCAAACAATTTTCAACCAGAGCTTGTCCCTTCTGATATCCATCAAGCCTCCATATACGCCACTATCTCTGCGCAAACTGACGTATGTACGCGGATCCTCCTCAGGAAACTCGCGTACACTACTTCTTCTCTGAAACAGATAAGTTTAACAGCAAGATGATGCATCAACTACTCCTAGCTTCTATCTGAGATATTCAAAAGTTTCCCTAGGCAGTGGTTTGGTGAGAATATCAGCAACTTGTTCCTTAGAAAGAACATACTCCAATTTGACCTTTTGTTCCAACACTTGTTCCCAGAGAGAGTGATACTTGATCGGTATGTGCTTGGTCTTTGAATGCATGAATGGGTTCTTTGAAATGCTGATTGCACTTGTATGATCACATAAGATGGAGATAGGTGGTGTACAAGTGATCTGAAAATCCTACAAGGTTTGCATCATCCAAAGGAGTGGAGTGCAGCAAGATGTAGCTGCCACATATTCCGCTTCAACTGTAGATAAAGCAATCGAACTTTGTTTCTTGCTGAACCAAGATACTAATCTAGAACCCATAAAGAATGCACAACCACTTGTGCTCTTTCTGTCATCCACGCTTCCAGCCCAATCTGCATCTGTATAAGCATGAAGAGTGAGATCTGTATCTCTAGGATACCATAAGCCATAGTTTTGAGTTCCTTGAAGATACTTGAAAATTCTCTTTACTGCCTGAAGATGAGTTTCCTTAGGATTTGCCTGAAATCTTCCAACTATTCCCCCTACATGCATGATGTCTGGTTTGGTACCTGTCAATAAGTAGACTTTCAATCATGGATCTATTAGGTTTGGTTGATCACTGCGCTAATTCATCATTGCACTGAGACTGCATCCTGTAACCATAGGAGTACATACTGGTTTTGAATCTTCCATGCCATACTTCTTCAGAATTTGCTTGAGGTACATGGTTTGAGACAAGAAGATACTGCCTTCATTTTGTTGGATTTTCAATCCAAGAAAGTATGTCAGTTCTCCAAGCAAAGACATTTCGAATTCTTTCTGCATCACCATGGCAAAGCTTTGACTCATAGCTTCTTCATTGCTGCCAAAGAGAATATCATCTACATACACAACAACTATTAGCATTTTGTCATTTTCAATTTTTATATAAATATTGCTATCTGCTGATCCTTTTGAAAATCCTTGTTGATGAAGATATTTGTCCAAAGGTAGTACCAAGCCCTTGGAGCTTGTTTAAGACCATAGAGAGACTTTTTTAGTCTGCATACAAGATTTGGATCATTTCCAAGAATGAAACCATCTGGTTGCTCAATGTACACTTCTTCTTGTAAGTCTCCATTCAGAAAGGATGATTTCACATCCATTTGAAATACTTTGAACTTCTGAAAACTTGAGAGAGCAAGGAACATTCGGATGGCCTCAAGTCTAGCAACGGGAGCAAAGGTTTCTTCAAAGTCTATTCCTTCTTGTTTGAGCATACCCTTTACAAACAAGTCTGGCCTTGTTTCTAATTACTTCCCCATTTTCATTCAACTTGTTTTTGGAGATCCATTTTGTCCCTATGACATTCTTATCTTTTGGTCTAGGAACCAACTCCCAAGTGTTGTTCTTTTCAATTTGTTCAAGTTCCTCATCCATTGCCTTGACCCAGCATTCATCTTTGCAAGCCTCTCTTACATTTTGTGGTTCAGTGGAGTAGAGAAATGCCAAATAGCTTGAAGCTTCTGCAATTGTTCTTCTTGTTTGTACGTCGGCCTCCTTTTGCCCCAAAATTTGTGATTCTGGATGATTCTTTTGAACATACCTAGAAGGAGTCTTTTCTTCTATCCTTATCTATTCCTCTGGCTCCTCATGGGTTTCTTCTTCATAGTTTTCTTCTTCATCATCAGTCTGATTTTGAGGGTAGTCTTCATCCTCTTCGATATTTTCATAGTTTACTTGCCTAGGAATGTATCCTTTTTCATCAACCACTACATCAAGGCTATCAACAATTCTTCCAAGTCTTTTATTGTAACACTTATATGCTTTCCTGTGGGGAGAATAACCAAGGAGAATGCCTTCATCTGCTCTAGGTTCAAGTTTGCCAAGCTATTCATCAGTATTCTTAATATAACATTTGCTTCCAAAAATTTTGAAAAGCTTTACCGAAGGAGTCTCACCATACCAGAGCTCATGAGGAGTTTGAGTGTTGTTTACTCGAACATTTGTTTTGTTCATAATAACAACCGCAGCAAATGTAGCTTCACCCCAGAATGTTGCGGGCGTTCCAGACTCATCAAGCATAGCACGATCCATTTGTTGGATTATTCTGTTCATCCTTTCCACCACTCCATTTTGATGAGGAGTCCTAGCTGTAGAGAATTCCCTTATTATTCCATGTTCTTCACAAAAATCAAATAACTCATTTGAGGCAAACTCCCCAACTCTGTCAGACCTGAGGCACTAAATTATGTAATCTGATTCATTTTCAACCATGGCTTTAAAGGATTTGAATTTTTCGAATGATTTGTCCTTGTGCTACATAAGTCCTAACCAAACCATCCTGGCGAAATTGTCAATGAATAATATAAAGTATTATTCTCCTCGAGGCGACCTTGTCCTAAATGGACCACATACATCTGTATGGACTAGCTCAAGAGGCGTGCTGGCTGATCCTTCCTTCTCAGGGAAGTTAGTTCTGGTTTGCTTACCAAACTGACATGATTTGCATATGGTGTTGTCTGGAATTTGATTCTAGAAGACCACGAACTTACTGGCATTGCATGCTTTTCCTTATTTGTGAGAAGCTTTAGATGCCCCAACCTTATCGTGCCATACCAGTGTTCATCATTCTTATTGCTCAAATTAGCCATTGTTGTTGTCCTTCTTCAAATATGCTTTAAATTTATTTGGGTTATTCTGCTTTGATCACTGTTCTTCCTGTATCAAGATCACGAACACTACACCCATCTGATCGAAATATTACCTCGGTTCTATTATCGCACATCTGACTGACACTCAATAGATTATGCTTCAAGCCATCAACATACAAAACATTTCCAGCTTTGAACTTTTCTTTCAACTGAGCAATTCCTTTTCCTTTTATGGCTGCAGGGGTATCATTTCCAAAAGAAACTTTCTTTCCCTTTTCTAAAGCAGTATATGATTCAAGTTTTTCTTTATCACCTGTCATATGCTTCGAACATCCGATGTCGATGTACCATTGATTTCCTGTCCTTCTGCATATAAAGCTATCCTACATCTTTCTGGTTGCGGTTCCTTCATTCTCCATGTTTTGGCACTTGAGGTTTGTTCCTTCTGAGTTGTCTTCCAAAACCTGCTCCTGCATTCAGAATCTTCATGACCAAAATTATTACAAATAGAACATTCAATTTCACTTTCAAGGGTGGAGAAGTTGTTATAGGTCCTCTTCGTGATTGCAGGCATACTTCTTTGTTTTTGAGTTTCTCTAGTCATGATTGTTTTATAGGCAACACATTGAGCTGCTTTGTGACCAAAGTTATGGCAAGAGAAACATTGTCCATTGAAGAAATTTCTGCGACTATCATCCAACCAATTGTAGTTTCTACTGCCATCCATTCTTGAAGAAAATTGGGAAGATTTTACTTGTGGCTGGTTGTAGCTTTTGTTTGTCCTTAAGGTAGCATGCCCCCGATTTTCTTGATAGTCTTTGTTCGTCCTTGAGGAAGACTGTCCCTGATTTACCTGATGATTTCTATTAGGCCTTTGCTCACTCCTTCTTGTTGCTTCAAGATAACTTTTAGAGGTGGAAGCTTGAGATGCTTCTCCATTATACCCCAGACCTGTCTTGATTAGAAGGGAACGTTGCACACTGATAATCTCATCCAGAGTTTCAGATCCTTTAACAAATTTAAGATTAAGAGCCTTTGTTTTCTCAATTTCTTTTCTAAGGCCAATAATTTCACATTCTAACTTCTCAAGAGATTTTTCTTTCTCATCAAGTTGATATTGTAGAGAGTCAATGATCACATTACTTTCATCTAAACATCTTTTGAGTCTAGTAATTTCATCATAAAAACCATCCACATCTATAGCATCCATGTAATCATCACTTTCAAAGGCCATTAAAAGCTTATAGTGGTTACCTCGTTCATCTTCATCGCTATTTGATAGTCCATCACTATCTTCATGAGTGTAGGTAATAGCTTCTCTTATTTGCATTTTGTTTCTTGTTCCATCTAACAGATTCCTTCCCCTTGTCAATCTTATCCTTATGAGGACATTTGGCAGCATAGTAACCTACTCTTCCACAAGCAAAACATTTGAAAGGTAACTTACCTCTGAATCTTCCAGTACCCCGTTGAAGATTTCTGACAAAATTTGATTCTTCTTCTTCTTCTGACGCGTGTCCTGACTCATAGTATCCTCCTTTGCCTGAAGCCTTGAAGGTAGCTACTCTCCTGTCTGATGGACCTCCTTTCCTCATTTCATAAGCAGTTAGAATTCCGTGTAGCTGTGACATTTTAAGATTTTGTAGATTCTCCTTTTCTTCTATAGAAAAAACTTTAGATTTAAATCTAGAGGACAACGATCTTAGAACTTTTTCAACCACAAGAGCCTCTTTTATTTATTCACCAAAATTTTTCATACAATTAACAATCGCATCTACACGAAGAAAATAATTAGCAACACTTTCATCATTATACATCTTGAGATATTCATACTGAATCCTGAGGGTTTGAAGTTTTGCTCATTTTACCTTATCATCTCCTTCATAGCTCAGAAAAATCTTGTCCCATATCTCTTTTGCGGATTTAAACTACATTACCTTGACAAATTCTGATTGAGATAGGCATCTTAATAGAGTATTGACCGCCTTTACATTTGTTTCATATTTCTTCTTCTCATCCAGATCTGTAGGAGTTGCTGATGGAAAAGTATACCCTGTATCTATGATATCCCATAAATCTGTACCAAGAGATTGAAGATAGGCAGTAACTCTTACCTTCCAATATAAGAAGTTTTTCCCATCAAAAATCGATGGCCTGATTGATGCTTCCCTCTCGTAATTGCTCATGATGATAGATCTTCCTTCAAGCGATCAAGCTTCTTCTGAAGGACCTACTCTGATACCAATTGTTGGAAATAATACTGAGAGGGGGGGCGTGAATCAGTATTATCAAGTCAAATATTCCTTTTCAAAAATAAATCATATACGCTACTTCAGTTAGTTAAACCCGCTTATATACACAACTATGCAGAAAGAAATTCGCTTATACAAAGCAAACTTTTAATTTAGTTTATCTTTCTGATGATGATTATTAATCTGTGTTGCAGAATCAAATAACCAGTAACCAGAGACAGTAAAAAAGAGCAGAAAGACAATCACACACAAGAACACAAGATATAAGGTGGAAACCCAATGTGGGTGAAAACCAACTGCTGCAATTCATCTCTATCTTCTTTTAAATTAGAAACTTCTTTTACAATGTATTGGTACAGTCCTTTACCAGTACGCAGGCTGTAACCTGCAGAGAGCTACAACCCTCTCTCATTCTCCAGCTTCTCCTCGAAGGGAGTTACAACCCGCTTTAGCTCTTGCACAAGCCAAGATACTAGTACGTAGGTGCTGGCCTACAGAAGGCTACAATCTTCCAGGGACCACGTTTCATAAATTTTCAGACTGGATCCATGAACATCAATCAAACATCAATAATTTCTCCATCAACCAATCTCCTTTCCACCAATTAGATCTGAATCAAGTAGATACTTCTCTGACATCTATACCCAAAACACAGTACCAGAAACCACACACCAAAAACTGAACCCAGAACATAGCAGCAATAAATAGAAGCAGCTAGATCACAACTTAAAGTATATACACTATCTCAATAACCTGCAACATGCATGCATACACTTCTGTGTTTGGAACAACCCGCGTATACGCTGTTTTCATTCACTGAACCAGCGTGTATACGCGCCTTCGCTTCACTGAACCTGTGTATAGATCTATAAAGGATAATTCGCTCTTTCAGATATTCAAAAACACTAATTAACCCAGATTATCAGTGTTATAGATCAAGCAAGCGCCACATATAATAGACCAAAATCATACAAAGATACTATCATTCAAGCTTAAAGATTATGACCCACCAATATAACTTATCCTTCTTCTTTGTGGTTAAGGTTCCTCCTTTATTCAGATCTGCACCATAACCCAATTACCAGTATTCCAGATCTACCACCTTTCAGATATTCAATAATAATTCAGATGATCATTTGCCACATGATCTCCTTCCTCTTTTATAGTCTTAGGCCTTCCTCAATACCACAGTCCAAAACCATAATAAACCAATACCATGGACCCAATACTAGGGATCAACCCATCTGACGAGACGCCGTGGTCCAAAACCATAGGTTCAAATCCCAAGGATTAACTACCATGATCCAAAAGCAAGTTCTCCAACATATACGCGCCTTTGATACGTCTAACCCACATGTATACGCACCTTACTCTAGATGAACCTCCGTATATGCCTTTTCTTTCATTTTCAAAGCTTGAAGTGAGATCTGTTACCAAAGAGAGTTGCCATCAAGGACAACACCAGTGCCATAGCATCAAACCTATGCCATAATGCCAACAGGACATGACCTGACAAGGACTAGATATGACATACATTCCATCAAACACACGATGAACATGCAATCTATAGGTCATAACAACATATCTGAACATAGGGGTCTCATACTTATCCAAGAATCATCAAGAAGGTCTAGTTCCCTTTCATATTAGTTACAATAACATATTTTATGTCATGGATTTGATAACCAATCACATATTCATCAAACATGTCAAGAGCCAAAAACAATATGCATCATATAACTAATATTTAACCAGTTGATAACTAGCACATAACGCATCAATAACCAACATATAAACCATGGAAACTTAGCCATAATTTCAACATCATAATCAATACATATCTTCTTATGTCACAATAGAAAATACCTCTTATTAGCATATGAAAATTCCAACCAAGTTAGGGACTTCACGTACCACCCAACCATAGACTAGGCTAAACTAAATCTTTCTTTCAACTATTCACCCCTGTGCCATATTCCAAGAATGAATGTGGGATCACATGGAATAACCAAAAAAAAAAAAATTAGGGCTTCTAGAGGCCAAACCACCTCAATCCTCTAATAGTTATTCCACCTCATCCTCAAACATCACTAACCATCACTAGACCAGTCTCCATCTAAGCTATCTAGGGCTCTAGAGTTTTGTTCCAACCCAACTTATAGGACTAGTAACTCAACCCACAACTACCATAGGGCTCCATATCATTTGTACAACCAAGGCTTCCAGGACTAGTTACTCAACCCCCTAAGGTCTCCAAACTATTTTTCCAACCAACGCTTCCAGAACTAGTAACTCAACCCAAGTTGTTACAAGGCTTCAAGATTGTTTGCCAACCAAGGCTCCAGGATCTATTAACTTAACCCACAACCATAAGGAACATGAGAACAAAATAGAAAATAAAGGTAAACCCACAACACCATGGCTATCCAAAAAATGGAAAGGCTAGGAAAAGCCACTCTCAATCTAAGAAATCCTCCATGCCAATGACAGATCATAACCAAGAAACCACATGCATGTTCTATGCATGCCAAAAGTAACAAGGAAACCATACATGCAACTCGATACCTACAAAGTAATCTAGTTGTAGTCATTTATCCAATGGTTCCCTTGTGCTTTCTCACTTTCCTTTACATTCTTTCTCCAATTCCAAGTGAATACTAGAGTGCTCTAAGCATGCTACAAGAATTATTTAAGTGTGCAAGTGTATGAGAGAGAGAATAAAATGAGAGCTCCACCCAAAACTTGTGAAAAGGTCGTGAATTGATCCTCATAAAAAAATTTATCATTGAGGCCTCGAATCATGTTCCTTTTTTCCTAATTTCCATTATTTTCATAAATAAAATGCCTTTCCAAAGCCTTTTCCAATGCCTTTTCCAATTTCCTTAGCCATAATAAACCAAAAGTGACACCCGATAGGATTCTTTTCCCACCCTTTAGCTTTGAATAAGTGTCGCATGACCTTGATCTTATATATTTTGTATGGAAATCTATAGAGGTTGTTACAGAACCCTCTCCCTTGGGGAACACCATCCTCAGTGTTCAGTGGCACCTATTACTAGTAAGACCATTGGCAACCAAAACATACTACCCATGGAGATTTATAACACAATTCGTTGTAGTACTTATAATGATCACTGTTGAAACAAAACAACATACTGATTACTAGAGCTTTATAACACAAGTTGTTACGATATTTACAATAACAACCACATATGCACTTATACACATTTTATTCAACCAAAAATTAATTTGTTTGTCTATGGAGCTTTATAAATCCAACTTGATATAATATTTACAATAAGATACACATATAAACACATGCACATTTTCTCAATAAAAAAATAAAAGGATAGGATGCATGTATCAATAGCAACAAAATCCAAAGGCTCACACCTCCACCCTCAAAGTAATACCAAGATTCACTTGCTTCCTAGGAAGTCCAGAATCCACTGCCAAATTCAAATATGTATCCAATGTATAGCACTACAATCCTACGTCACTTCTCCCTTAGTGAACAATTATTAACTCATTGTTCCATGTCACACTCCCAATGTGAATCGGATTCCATCTAGAAATGCTAATGACAAAAAAAAATTCCATCCCTGACCTTCCCTTCTCTGCTACACGGTCCCTCAGGAAATATGGTCACCACCTTCCA
This sequence comes from Pinus taeda, assembly GCA_000404065.3. Classification (NCBI taxonomy): domain Eukaryota; kingdom Viridiplantae; phylum Streptophyta; class Pinopsida; order Pinales; family Pinaceae; genus Pinus; species Pinus taeda. The sequence goes on from APFE030515769.1 coordinate 22,077, forward strand.
TGCAATCACACACGTTCCAATTGCCATGGTCATGTTATTCTCTACTACACAGTCCCTTAAGAGACCCCTCCCTTGGAAAGATTTCCTTGCATCAAAATGTCCAAAAACCGAGGCATATCTCTGCCTCAAAATGATCATATTAGTCATAGCATGCTCATGGAAATCAATGGACACTATTGGGTACTAATATCCCACAATGGCCCTGCTCCTAAAGTTCTTTACCAACATAATTATGCTTCTTCCAATTCCTTTTGTCGTTGCTTCTAATACTTGCAGTTTTCTTTAACCACCCAACCTGGCATTTTCATGATTTCCTGTACCAAGAACATAGCTTCTATTATATTTAAAATAAACTAAAATAACGTCAAATCATACCTCATTGGTGGCCTATTAACAAAATATAGTTTCCATTCTGTTTACTTCCTATCACAACAAGTCAAAATAACATCTTTGACCAAATCATCATGTAAAAATATATGAGAGCTTGATAGCTCAAAAATCAACCATCATAAATCAAGAATCATGAACCACATACAATCATCATAAAACAAAATTATAGATCACATGTAACCATCATAAGTCAAAACCATATACCACATGCATAGTCAAAACTGAAATAAAACATTGATACTGATCCTTCAATTGGTCATTTTCTTCTGCCTTTATCCTTATCCTTTTTGTACACACACCAGATTGGTTTCCAAACAAGGAAAACACTCAGTACCTTCTCTTCTCTTAAATCACGTACACATATATACAATGTACATCACACACATACACCCACACATAACGTAAAACACCACACCATACATACACCTACACCCAATGTACAACACCATAGATATACGTACACAGAGTACATCACAGCAAATACACATGTCATGATACATGTTACACATCATTTTGTCACTGTCCCTGTACTCCACGTTCCTTGATCATTGTTTCAATTTCTTAAAATTAACTTCCCAAGAAATATTCCAGGTTAAAGTTATCTTCCTTAGTGATTCTTTAGGGTCGATTCCAATGGAAACATTCCCAAAGTCCAGCAGTCAAGGGTTCCCCTGAGATGGGAATCATGGTCCTTTTCCTTCTTTTGGAAACGCTTGTGCTCCTTATATGGCAACGTTGTCCTCACTGGGTTAACCATTGGTTTACCTGTCTGGTTATTTTTGACCTTAGTGGTCCTGAGCATCCCAACTCATGCCCCTTCATCTCCTTCATTTGAATAACGTCACGATGATTCTAAGGTTGACCTCTCACCTTCTTCCCCTGTTTCTTCATCTTCCCCTTCTACTTCGCTTAGTGAAATTTTGAAATCCAATAACCAAGAGGTTGAGAAGAAGAAGTCAAATAAGCGAGAGGCCAACCGTGCAACTATTATTCCAAATGCACCCCCCATCAACAAACCTTTTGATCCTTCATGGAAGGTAAAATTCCCTGGCAAGCTGTGTAAGGGTGACCGTGTCCATCGAGACTGTCCTGGAATTCCCAGAGTCTTAGAGGTATGGTTTCAAAACCTAAACCGACCACCCCCGTCGACCTCTAGAGATCATGTCAATGTTACACCTTCAACTAATAATGGTAAGAAGAAGGGAAAGATTAGATTCCTCTGTAGGTTATGTGGAGGAGAGCATCTCCTTAACCTTTGTCCTCTTATGGATAAAGCTTCCAAAGTTTTCAAAAACCTTACATCCCCTCAACCCCAACTCCCTGTTGGTTATCGGATGCTTTCTTCTAACCCTTTCTCGGTTGGTAAAGAGATTGACTTGGATTCATCTCTTGACCATCCTACTCTTCCTGAGCAAGACTCTCTTGTGTCTATCCCCGACCAACCATTGGTCAAAAAGAGTGTTGACTTGGTTCTGCCACCAGTTTCTCCCTCTATTCTGGGAGAGAGTGGTGATCATACTCCTCATGTTCTTCTCATCTCCTCATATTCTCATGGATCGAACAAAAACCCTCCCATCCCGGTTATTCAGGAGAGTCCTTCTCCTATTCTTGTACAGCATGGGGGCAATCATATGATGCCCCCATCAAGTAGTTCTGTTGTTTCTTTCAATTGGAGTGACTTGACTACTTTCCACCTCCCATCTTATGTGCCTTTCCAAATTACAGTACATGCCTATAATATGGTAGTACCTGGCACTATATTAGATGAAGTCACATCTGTTAGCATCATGTCTTCTACTACTTGGCAAGCATTTAGTTCCCCACCGCTTGTGCCTATCACCTAGAATCTGTTGGCTTTCAACGGAGGAACCAGTCAACATTTAGGGATCCTTCCGAAGTTCCCTATTACTTTGCGACGAAAGACCATCTATATAGACGTGATGGTTGTCCAAGGTCCCTTAGATTTCAATCTTCTCCTTAGACGCAACTATGTTTATGTCATGGGATCCCTTGTTTCTTCATTTTTCTGTGTGGTTTGTTTTCCACATGAAGGGAGAATAGTGACCATTGATCAATTATCATTTATTGGTCACTAGGTGCCTCCATTGCAGCCATCATCCCTTATTTCCTCTTGTTTGCAAGCAGTACCTTCCCTGCCACAGGTTAATTATGTGGATACCTCTTTCATCTCCACCTCTACTAATGATCACACAGATGGTATAGTACATTATGTAATGGGGGCATTGGAACTTGATTTATCTTTGGTACCAAATGACATGTATTCCTCCCGAAGCGTGGTTCTTCCATCTAGTGAAGTCCTCTTGGGAGCCATGTTCTCATATGGTTCATGAACATATACATGAGGATAGTTCCTTGTCTTGTGTCAAGCTCGTTAAAAAATGAATCAAGGCATCCGAGGATAGTTTCTTCCTATATCAACCTCATTGAAAAATAAAACAGATGTCCGAGCATAGTTCTTTGTCTTGTGTCAAGCTCGTTAAAAATGAAACAAGGGAACGAGGATAGTTCTTTTTCTATGTAAACCTCGTTAAAAAATGAAACAGTGTACGCGGATAGTTCTTTGTTTTGTGTCAACCTCATTAAGAAATGAAACAATGTATGAGGATAGTTCTTGGTATTGTGTCAACCTCATTGAAAAATGAAACAAGGAGTCATGAGGATAGTTCCTGGTCTTGTGTCAACCTCATTAAAAAATGAAACATATGTGCGAGGATGGTTGTTTTACTGTGTCAACCTCATTAAAAAATGAAGCAACTCCCTTTTCTAAATCGAGACTTTGATTAAGATCTCATAAAATCTAAGTCGAGTCTTTCCAATATCTTGTAAGTGAACCTTCACTCCATCCATTTAGTTGATTGAAATGAAGCTTGGGGGGCATGTACATCAATTGAGTCATTATGTTGGGGGCATGCGAACTTATTCAAGCATAGTTCTTCATTTCAAGCTTGTGTAAACATGAAACTGAATCCAATCAAAGTTCTCCATGGTTCAATCTTGTGTAAAAATGAATCCATGCCCAATTTACATCTCATGATTGTAGTTTTTATCAACTAATTTCTGCTAGATGAGCCTCGGTTGTTTCATTCCGTTGGCACCATCTCTTTGGCTGGTCATATGCTTTCACTTGGTTGTTTTTCCTTTCCTAAGGGACTACAGCGATGAGTGGTTTCATTAGCCAACCTCTTGACCATTACATGTTTTGAGCAGTTCCTCCATTGCTGAAACTAGTTGCTACCCTTTATACCACACGAGCCTCAAGGATGAGTCATGTTTTAGCTCTTTTATGACTTATAAAACATGAAAATATTGCCGAGTCTTTTTCCCTTTTGACTCGTAAAAAAGAATAAAATGGAGGGTCCACTTTCAAGCTCTTTTCTAACCCTTTAAAAGCGAAAAGATAGCCAAGCCCTTAA
>APFE030515783.1:0-17901 GCA_000404065.3 Pinus taeda
TTAATTGACCATTTACATAATGTCAACTTCTTCCACAAGTGAAGGTTCCTCCTTCACAAAATTCTTCAATGATGACATGAAGAATGAGTTCATTAAGGTGAAGGACATGGTGCAGATTCTCATTGAGGATCAAAGAAAAAGTGTTAAGCTTCATGCACAATTGTTGGCTATGAAGGTTGAGAAGGAAATAATTCTCCAAAGACTGCATGACATGGAGAAACAACTCCTTCAAGATCAAGAAGCATTGTCCAAGAAAATGCATGAGCATGAGGTAAATCATTCAAACTTGTCTTCAATTTCCTCAATTGAAAAGTGTGTTGGTTCTTTTGAGAAACATACTAGAGGCACGGGGTCCAAATTAATGTTTAAGATGGGCTATCAAGAAGGCAAAGGTTTGGGCAAGCATGCACAAGGCATGGTTGATCCTATTTCAGTTGTGGAGCGACCCAAGAATGTTGGTCTTGGATATGAACAATTTAATGGTGAAGAATTCAAATATTTGAATGCATGTGATGCAAATTTAAAAAGAACCTTTATCCCAAGTTCTCAAATTAATATATGCCAAAATTGTTTTAAGGATGATTGCCATTGTTTTAAGCCATCATTGTAGCAAGTAGAGGGTAAACATGTCGCTTATGGTGAGCATGCAAATGTAAACAGTTTTCAAGAAAAGCACAGTGATGAAAGTCTGAAAAGGAAAGTTATCTCCTTTACTAGTTCATCGTCTCTCGAAGACAAAAAGGATGGACATTCTATGCAGCAAAAGAGGAAGTTTTGTTGTGCATTTTGTGGTGTATTTAACCATGTTACTTCAAGATGCTGGTTGAAAAAGAAAGCACACAAGAAGTAGAAGAGGCAAAGAAAACTTTCTCAGAAAGTGCTTGAAAGTTGCAAATTTTGTCAAAAGAAGGGACATCATGTTTCTCATTGTTGGACCTTGCATCCAACAAGTCGTCCAAAGCACATGCAGCTTGAGGACAAAAACATTGGCGCAAGTGGATCTATGGATTCCATTATCGAGGTGGAAGATTCACATGAAGAACTGCTGCTGCAACAAAAATCACCATTGAAGTAGCTTGGTAAGAAGTGGATGGACTTCTTGACATAGTAAGACATACTCCTTTTGTACATACAAACTTTGGATGTATGCATGTTTTTTTTATGTGTTGCAAAAATTTCGCCATGAAGGTGAAAGCTGAGTATGAGACTCACTCTATCACAGCGAAAGTTATATTCATTTCAGCTTTGAAAGTACATGTACATGTGATCGAGGATATTGTACTTTTTATTGTACTTAAGAGAAAGCTAAAAGATAAACTGCATGCATGAGAATGATATGCATGAGCATAGGGATCATGATGATTTCCTTGTATTTTAAACATGTATGTGTGATTAACTTTAAGGGTTGATTACTTTGTTTTTAACCATGCATGTAATGTAATATTGACCTGGAAAAAGTTAATTTGATCTCCAAGATTGTAAAGAGGAGAAATGATGAAGTGTTTCATCTTTGTAAAAGCCTTCTCATTTGGGAGGCAACGATTCTTCTGGAGCGGAGGTGCCATGGATGGGGCATCGTGATAGTTGGCAATTCCACATGTTCATAGGAATATTTCAGCTCATATATCAGCAAATTTCATTGCTGGTTCCTGCAATTTCAGATTTTTCTCGCGAAAGAACTTGGTCGGGATTCGACGAGTACTCGGCTTATGCAGTGAAAAGTCGCCATGACGACAGTTGGCAAGGCAGGACATTTTGGCATCAGTATGCTCTTTTGGCTGAATGGAAGAGGATATTTCTATTCCTCAAGTGTTGTACAGTTCAGTTCAGAGATTCAGTGAGGTTTTGGGTACCAAAAGCCTTCTCATTTGGGAGGTGTGATCACGAGCTCAGGACCAAGTGTCATAAAATGGTCAAAAATGAAAGTGCTTAGAACTAGCTTGAACCTAAATGAACAGATAGAGCTCATCCTTCTTATTCCGGTGCCGCAAACAGTTCGAAAAACGGTCGCCGTATGAGAAAGTTATGCCAAAAACAAAATTGCCCAATAACCCTTCATTTTTGAATATTTTTCAAAAAAATATTAAAAAAAGAATATTTTGTAGAATATTCTTTTTTTAATATTTCTGTAGAATATTCTTTTGAATATTCCATAGAATATTCTTTGGAATATTCTAGAGAATATTCCTTTTGGGCAGCGAATCAAAAGCCAGGGTGACGTCAGCAAGGGTATGGGCATTATTAAAATTTTGGTCTAATTGTGGTTTGAACCCACAACCTCATGTCTCCAAATGCCACACCTTACCAACAAGCCATAGGGGTCAGACTTATTAATTTAGTGGAACAAAGTTATCTTAAATTTTTATTTGGGCGGAAACCAAAACTGGCCCAGCTCCCCATGCACGTGACCGTTGCCCAACAACCGTGGGACTAAACCTTTAACCACCCAGCACAAAATCCGAGGCAAACCACCAGTCGATTTTTCCGGTCACATGCGAGTTTCACCGGCCGCTAACTGACAGTCCAGTTGGCGAAAATTTTGGCGGAGCGCTAAATTTGGGCGGACTGCCATATTTGGCAGGCCTAACTCGCTCCAACTAAAGTTAACTGGAGTTTTTCTAGGAATAACAGGAGGAAAACTTTAATGGGCGATAACTTTGGCTAGGAAAGCCTGTTTTGGACGATTTTATTTATTTATTTTGGGTCTCTTCGACCTTCTGAAGCCATTGGTACAGGTTTCACATCCATCTGAGGTCATTTGCAGGTGTTTTAGCTTCATGAAAGTTCTAGGAGCCATGAGGGCCAAATCAGTTTGGGAGCTGCATTGGGAATTGTGCAGCCATTGAATGTGGAACGAAGGTAATTACTAAAGGTTTTCAAAATTTTGAATCCATTTCTACAACTCGTTTTTCCTGTTGAGGCATTCTTCTCACTATTTAGCTTCAGGGAAGCTTTTAGGGCCATTAGGGTCATTTCAATGCTTGAGCTGTTTGGGGGCTGTGTTCATCCATTTTTGGTGATTCAAAAGCCTATGTCTGCTATTTTCGACCTTCTGAGTCTAATGGCAGAGGTTTCAGAACCAATTGAGGTCATATTCGCCTCGAAATTCTCCATGCAAGTTTAAAGAGCCATGAGGGCCAATTGGGGAAAGTACTGTATAAGGTACACTTTCATTGTTTAGTGTTAGGGAAAAGAGTCTGATTCTATATTTACAGTCAGATATGTCTTTTGAGACACTCATATTCTTGTATTAGCCTTTGTAGAATTTTTAATACAAGAGGACAAGCCTATTTTGAGAGGCTTGGTCCAGCAGATGTAGTCCAGAAGGGGTGAACTGCTTTATCATTTTGGTGTCTTTATTTGCTGAAGATGATATGCTAAACAAAACTGATATAAAGTGTTAAACATAAAATATACATAACTTGCATGCACACATAATCACCTATTCAGCTACAGAAAGTTATTTGTCTTATTCCACAAGAATGTCAAAGACTTCTAAGTGTTTACTTTGCCATTTCTTTCGGCAGAGCCTGTAGAGGGCCAGGTAGCCTCTGGAACTCATCCTCTCTTTAGAGGTGACATGTCTGATGAATGCCCCTACAGTCTATCTCTGTATAAGAAATATGAAGTTTTCACCTTTTTAGAGCTCACTTGAACTGTATCACTCACATTTGAAATTATGGAAAATGGATACCTTGCACCCTTAAACAAGTACATTCCATTTTCAGATCAGTCAAGAGGCAAAAACATTGCAATAACCGATTTACCATTGTACAACCATTCCCTTTTCCCTTTGTTTCTTGCTGCTTTAATTTTCTCCACTTCTTCGCTTCTCTCCTCTTGTTGTTTTCTAGTTAGATCTTCATCTAAGAAGAATTGTGAGCCTATCAAGAGTTTCTTTTTTCTTAAGAGATAGTGTTTGTCTTGCACACTTTCCATGATGACTTTTATGGGTCGAGGCATCTCTTCACATAATTTTCCCACCCTTATTGCTTGAAAAATTTTCCCTCTCCAATGTAATTTCTCTTTCAAAAAGTCTCTTGTCAAATTGGGAGTGCTTTCATTCTTTCCATGGTCACTTATTCCTCTTATAATAAAGTTTGTTTCCCTATATTTTCTATCTTTGTGTTCTCTTTCCTATGCTCTAGAAGCACTGACATCTTCTTTTTCCTCCATCCTTATGTAACCATTAGTGTCCTTATCTGGGTTTGATTTCTTTTGGAATGTTTGTCCTCTTGATCTCTTTTGTCATTTTTTTATAAATGACTATCTGCTGAGATATTTGTGTGTCCACCTGATTTTCTTTTTGAAATTATCACTTCCTTGATTGCTGCCATTGATTCTTTCATGGTTTTCCATGTTGTCTTCATGTTTTCCCATTCTTGTTTACCTGTCTCCAAAGCCTCTTGTATCATTGTTACTTTCTCTTTTAGGATCCTATTACCTTCCATTAAAGATCGATTTTCAAGTGTAGTCTGTGAAATTTTTTGATTCTTTTCCTATTCTTTGGCTTCCAAAATTTCCAGCCTCGCCCTTGTCTTCATCAGTTCTTGGACATAGAGATCTGACAACCAAGTAAGAGGTGTATATGTGGGACTATAAATAATTGACTCTTCTTTATTTTTTTATGCTCTTATTTGTTTTCTTTTTCTGGGACTGCTTTCTTCTTTTTTGTTCCCATTTAAAGCAAGCAAGTCCGTGCTTTAAAATTCCCCGATATTGTTTTGCATTTACCCAAATCCACTTCCACGTTTTGTTTGCTGAAGCAATTTTGACTTGGCCTAAGTGATTTGTTTCCACAAAATCTAATATTTCCTTGCAATTGTTTTCCATTTTGGAATGAGGCCACTTGTAAATCCCTAAACCCGAATTCCACTACCACTCTCCAAACCTAAAAATCTGAAGCCATAACTGAAAGGGCCAAACCCAAACCCAAAATTAAACTCACTAAAAAATGAAGTATAAATTAACAGTTGCAACATATACCTGAAAAAGTGGGATTTGAGCCCTTTAAACCCTTGATCCCTGCCCTCCTATAACCTGGGAGAATGGGACAAGTAACCGAAGCTAAGCGTGAAGTTTAACACTTGTTTGTACAAGTCTGGCCAAGAACCTCCAACACGCTGATAGGAACAACAACATCAGTACTGTCGTGACAACCAATCGCAGTCGAGGGCAAACAATACTATGAGGATTTTGCAGTGTGAACAAGGTAAATAATGTTTGAGTAACCAATGCATGGGAGAATGGATCTGGTGTATGTGAAGAAAGAAGATTCTTTGTGTGGTGGAGTATGTGAAATAATAGGTGAGTAGAGAGAGTGAAATTTGCAATGAGTTCCAATGCATTGGTTCATCTGCATAGTGCACGCGTTGGTGGAAGGGAGTACAAAACCTTTGGTGTAAATGATAAAAAAACTTGTCAATTCATAAAATTATTTTAATATATTAAGATACAAAATAGTATGATGAACCACAGTGAATGATTTGAAAAAGTGTCTTCTTAGAACTACTTTATGATTTTTCCTAAAAAATATATATAAATTATAAATAACAATTACATTTTATAAAAATAATTGTATTAATGATTTAAATTTATTAGGAAAAAAAATTAAGCTACCCTCTTAAATGTCAGGTCAATAGCTTTGATTAAATACATCTCACATATAAATGAATTTCTCACTAAATAAACTATTAATTAAATTATTCTATATATGACAACTTCCAATTATTACACAAAAACTATAATGTATGTAAAACATTTTCTTAATGGAAGTGTTCTATTTTGTTGTTTTCCAAAAAAAATAAAAATTATTAATTAAGTTATCCTAAAAAATTAACCTACAAATATATCACTAAATTTCTTCTTCAATTTGAATAAACCATACATAACGAAAATTTTCACGTTAGAGTGGAGTTGGAGTTCGCCAAACTGTGTCCTACCATTCCCAAATATTAATGGAGATTATTCAATGTATTTCTTCAAAACTTAATCATGAAGTTGCCCTTAACATAGCGAGGATCGAATGAACGTTATGCATTTAATAAATAAATAAATAACGATAATGATGGCATCAACCTAAGAAAACGCTAGTACTTAAAATTTTGGGATTGCAAAGACCATCAATATTAATGTAAAATATGAGATTAACCTTAAATTTGGATGGATTTTAATCCATCGTTTACTGTCTTTCAAATAATGTTTTTATCATCGGCCATGTGCTTTCATTCTAAATACTATAGAAATGAACATTCATGTTTAGGTAGGTTTTTATAGTCTTTTTTATCTGTTACAATTTGACCTTATTAATTAACGTACTTCTGTTCTGAATGCAAATTAAATCTGAAAGGCTGATCTTGGCATCGAGAAAGGACACCAATGAGAAAAGTCGTTGATAACTACACTAGGGGAGGGACGCCATTATCTGTGCACCCTCTCGTCCACATAAGTTGCCAAGGTGGAGACACCTGCGATGGCGTACAGACAGAGGCCAAGCAGCGCCTGCCATGTGTTGCAGTGGGTGGGTGTATTTAAGACAATATGTAATATCCCATTTAGGGTTTCATTTTGCATGTTTTGTGGCATGTCTTCACTGCCTTATTTTATTTCATTCAGGTCCGGTGTGTGGGCGATGCGCTCTGCAGGGTGATGTCTCCTCTCAGCTCCAATATTGGTTCATATTGTATGCCATTCTGGAGCTGCTCACTAGGTGAGGTTGCTTGCACTGGTTCGTTTCCCATTTAGGGTTTATGGTGTGGTTGCTTTATCTGACATTGCTTTTTGTAGTGGTTCCTTTCTCGTTTAGGGTTTAGGGTGTGGTTGCTTTAGCTATTTTGAGGGGGGTTTAACATTGTTGTTGTTGTTGTTCGTTCTACACAGTGAGGGGTTTACAATTACCTTGGTTGTTTCATCCTCACAGCCTATTATTTGGGAATGAGCTAGTGGGAGATTCTAACATGTTCGGTGGTCGACATGTAGGTTTCGAGGCCCACGAAGGTAAATCTGCAAATTCATGGGTTTTAGTTTGAATTTGTTGTAATTTGTTTGTAGGTTTTTGCTCAAATGCTAATTTTTTCATGTGTTTTCTAGTTTTGGCTGCAGGTAATTCGTGTGGTTGTCGTAGAATAGGTATGACTAGGTCTGGTGGATGTTTGGACACGATGGTGGCTTCTACGGTCTCCGGTAGGATTCTAAATCCTACTAGCCACTGTGTTTTTCAACACTTAAAATCACTATTGGGATTTTTGTAATTTAGCTCTTGTTGCACTGTTGTGTTTTTCAACACTTGAATTTGTTGGGAAATTAGCTCTTGTTGCATGGTTTCTGCATTTTCTTCCTCTCTTACAATTTCTTCTTTCTTTGTTACAATTTTTTCTTGCTTGTTATGATTCTTCTTGCTCTATCATGATTTCTGCTTGCTCTGCTTTCTCTGTTACGATTTCTAAGAATTCCCCACCCAATTTGGTGCTTCTAAGAGAAGCGTAGTTAATAGTAGTACCTCATAAGGGCTAAATATAGGAGTTGTTTTAGGGCTGATATGTCTTGCTCTGAAGGTGAGAAGTTGTATAGTAGTTCAGTAAATGTAAGGCAAGGGTAAATAATTCCTTCTTCTATAACAATTACAGTTAAAAGATGTAATTTCACTTAATGTTTGGGATGGAACTGATGTACAATTAAAATATGTTGGGGTTGGAATGAATGTACTTGTGTATTGTTGTTTCATTCCCTTGTGGCATAAGGTTTGTGGACAAATCTGGATTTTATGTCATTTTGGAAATGGTTTTGGTTATGGTCAGATTAGTCTGTTGTCTTCTTGAGTTTATATCAGATGGATCTAAGTTGTCCTTTTGTATCTTTCCATCTTGAGGAGATTCTTTATTGCTTCGTCTCCATATTTGTTGATGTATGGAATGCTAGGTTCTTTGTGAATATGAAACTAATAACTAAATAAAATAATTTTTCTAGGGATGACATTTCTAGCTCTAAAGGTGAGAAGTTGTATAGTAATTCAGTAAATGTAAGGCAAGGGTAAAGAATTCCTTCTTCTATAACACTTACAGTTAAAATATGTAATTTCACTAAATTTTTGGGTTGGAACCAATGTATAGTTAAAAGATGTTTGGGTAGGAACGAATGTACTTGTGTATTGTTGTTTCATTCCTTTGTGGCATCTGGTTTGTGGAGAAATATGGATTTTATGTCATTTTGGAAATGGTTTTGGTTCTGGTCAGATTTAGTCTGTTGTCTTCTTGAGTTTATATTAGATGGATCAAAGTTGTTTTTTTGTAACTTGCCATCTTGAGGAGCGTCTTTATTTCTTTGTCTCCATATTTGTTGATGTATGGAATGCTAGGTTCTCTGTGAATATGAACCTAATAGCTATGTAACTTTTCTATATTAATGAATTTCAAGTCCTACAGTTTATAAAAAAAGGAAATTCCACAAGTTCGTATAACCATTTCTTCCATATTATTGAACTTATTCCTAAAATGTTCAATGCTTCTTTTAATTACATTACACATTTTTTGAGTTTGTTCGAGCGGATTCCTCTTTGTCAATTTTTTTTATTTTATCCATGATCATTATAGTCATTAAATCTAGGGGATTTTAACTTGTCCCAAAATTTGCTAACATATGAAATGGCCATTAGAAGGACTACAATTTATGTATTGTTTGGAATAGAGTCAGTGATAATATGCATAGATTTCACATTCAAACTTCATAGACAGATATTTTAAATGTAGTGACTTCATTAATGAGTGAAATTCATTTTCTGATTACTTCTTTTATAACACTTACAATTAAAAGATGTAATTGTGCTTAATGTTTGGGTTGGAAGGAATGTACTTGTGTATTGTTGTTTCATTCCTTTGTGGCATCTGGGTTGTGGAGAAATATGGATTTTATGTCATTTTGGAAATGATTTTGGTTCTGGTCATATTTAGTATGTTGTCTTCTCGAGTTTATATCAGATGGATCTAAGTTTTCCTTTTATATCTTGCCATCTTGAGGAGATTCTTTATTTCTCTTTCTCCATATTTTTTGATGTATGGAATGCTAGGTTCTTTGTGAATATGAAACTAATAGCTATGTAACTTTTCTACATTAATGAATTTCAAGTGCTATAGTTTATAAAAAGAGAAAAATACACAAGTTGTTATATCCATTTCTCCCATATTATTGGTATTATTTCTAAAATGTTCAATACTTCTTTTAATTTTTTTGAGCTTGTTGGAGCGGATTCCTCTTTGTCAATTTTTTAATTTTCTCCATGATCATTGTAGCCATTAACTCTAAGGGATTTTTATTTTTCCCAAAAATTGCTAACATATGCAGTGGTCAGTAGAAGGGCTGCAATTTATGTATTATTCTAAATAGAGTCTACGATAATGAGATTTCACATTAGAACTTCTTATACAAATACTTTAAATGCAATGTTTTCATTAATATATGAAATTCATTTTCCTAGTCCTTCTTCTATAACACTTACAACTAAAATATGTAATTGTAATTAATGTTTGGGTTGGAACGAATGTACAACTAAAAGATATTTGGGTTGGAATGAATGTATTTATGTATTGCTATTTCATACATCTGGATTTTATGCCATTTTGGAAATGGTTTTGGTTTTGGTCAGATTTAGTCTGTTGTCTTCTTGAGTTTATATCAGATGGATCTAAGTTGTCCTTTCGTATCTTGTCATATTGAGGAGCTTATATATTGCTTTGTATCCATATTTGTTGATGTATGGCATGTTAGGTTCTTTGTGAATATGAAACTAATATCTATGTAACTTTTCTATATTAATTAATTTCAAGCACTACAATTTATAAAAAGAGAAAAATCCACAAGTTGGTATAACCATTTCTCTCATATTATTGAACTTATTCCTAAAATGGTCAATGCTTCTTTTAACTACATTACAAGTTTTTTGAGCTTGTTGGAGCGGGTTCCTCTTTGTCAATATTTTAATTTTCTCCATGATCATTGTAGTCATTAACTCTAAGGGATTTTAATTTGTCCCAAAATTTAGAGTTGATTTTTTTTATAATTATATTTTCCCTATATCTTTTCTATGTGTCCTTGCAATTTAATTTTAGTCTTATGATATTCAATTATAATTCCATATTTTTCCATTATTTTCTCTTTAAAAATATCTAACTTACCATTTTTAATAGTGATTATTCTCTTCAAATTCTCAACCTCAATCATCGGGGACTCAAATCTAACAATATCTTAGCTAACTCTTCAGATAAGTCTATTAGTATTGAAGGTTGAGAATATGAAGATCTTTTGCATATATTCTCAACTTTCTCTTTCCTTAGAACCTCAATCTATTGCTCATATAATTCAATATGATTAATCATTTCAAGAATCTACTGTAGGAGTTAAACGTTTAGTCTTTATATTTCTTGCAATTTAGGAGCTTGAACATGGCCAATATTTGGTATTTTTAGATTTTTGTTTAATTTTCGGATTTTAATGTCTTTGGTTTTGACCAAATCTTGTAGTGACTTCACTTATTTAGGGTTAGCACCCAGATTAATTATCCATTATTCCAACTCATCAACTCTTATTTATTTTGTTCTAGTGGCTATTTTTTTTGGCTTTAACTATTTTTCAATTTTATTTTCCATGTTTTGTATTTTACTCATGCTTGGAGAAGTTTGTTTCTCTTCTAAGCTAACTTACAGTGGATGCAGTTTCATATGTGGTGTGAGGTTAGGAACTTTTGTTGTTCACTATTTTATGGAATTTTCATATTAAAATAAGTGACTTGTTCAAGATTTCATTATTTACTAGTTTGTCATCATATTTACAACTAAGTTATAAATGTGTTTTAAATCATTTGGTGTGTAGAGGCATAAAAGAAAATCCCATTTGGATTCTCAAGTTTTATTTGGCTTGCTGATTCTTCATCACACATGCACTCTGTTTGTCTTCTAATTTAACTTAAAGTGGATGAGGTTTCATATGTGGTGTGAGGTTAGGTACTTTTACTATCCACTATTTTATGGAATTTTCATATTAAAATAAGTGACTTGTTCAAGATTTCATTATTCACATGTTTGTCATATTTACAACTCAGTTATAAATGTGTTGTAAACCATTTGGTGTGTAGAGGCATAACAAAAAATCCCATTTGCATTCTCAGGTTTTATTTGGCTTGTTTATGCTTCACTGCACATGCACTTTGTTTTTATTTTAAGTTAACTTACATTGGATGAGGTTTCATATGTGGTGTGAGGTTAGGTACTTTTCCTGTTCACTATTTTATGGAATTTTCATACTAAAATAAGTGACTTGTTCAAGATTTCATTATTCACTCGTTTGTCATCATATCTACAATTTAGTTATAAATGTAATGTAAATCATTTGATGTGTAGAGGCATAATAGAAAATCCCATTTTCATTCTCAGGTAGTATTTCTACATTATAATAGACTATAAATTTCCTTCTAAAATGGATTTTGGTTATAATGCCGCAAACAATATGAAATAAAACAACCTAGGTTGTAAGCCAAAATATTTGTGTGACAAGAAAAAGAGACAATCCATCCAAAATCCACATCATAATGTGGTTACAACCAAAAACATATGACACCCTTATTCTTTATGGCCTTGAGAATCTTGAGTGCCAAAACTCCCTCAGTTACAAGGGTTGATTAGGAAATGGTTAATTGCTGCCATATGACTGAGTCCAACTTTTACCTTCCAACCATGGAAGAATTGAGTACCCATACCTCACATTTTCACTACTAACCCCTGCACTAAGTGGAGGTGTATGATGAGCATACATAGAATTGAAAACTCCTTTGGTAGGAATAAGGCAAGTGGGTAAACCCTCATTTTGATAGTGAGGCACTTGATTTTTTATGAGGTCTTAGAATAATGGTGTATTATCTACAATATTGTCCAATGTGTTTTACATAATCCTGTTTTCATCATCTGTGCTTGCATCATTGTCAACCATATTGATCATCCCTTGTTCCTTTTCAATCATTTGTTGGGACTTTCTTGATTCCTTTTCCTATCTTGCAATTTATTTTTGTTGGTCCTTCTCTTGCCTTGCTTGATCTCTTTCAATCCTTTCATATGCTCAACATTGTTCTGCAACAATCCTTGTTGTCTTCTTCTTCTTGGTTAGATCCTTCTTTTCCTGTTTTAATTCCTGAATTTCATTTTTTTTTCTTTTTCTTTTGCAGACTCAACTAATAGGTTTATATAGTTTTCTAAGGTGAGTAATTGTGAACTTCGACCCAAATGAAGACTACCCGGTGTCTCTTGATTTTTTTCATTGATACTCTCTCTACTGGCAGCTTTAGGAATCGACGAAGTAACTTCTCCACCCCTCCCACCTGCATTTCATTGCTTGGTACTTCCCTTTCAGTGTTGGAGACAACTGATTGAACTATATTGTTATCCTCATTTGATGCCTCATTGTGTGCTTCATCTTCTTCCATTGATCTATTGTCCACAAAAAAATGAACAATTTCATTGTTTAATTCTGTTGGTTGTGAAGGCATGTTCATGCTTTTTTCATTGGTTGTTGAGACACTATGTTCGTTCAAACTAATCATGGCTTTTGCCAGCCATGGCAGTGGGGTTACTTGGCTTGGCAATGCTAACTGGTTATTTTCAACTTCATGTTCAACAATGTCATTAACAATATCAACAACATAAATTTCATGTTCTTGAGTTGGTAGAATGACCTCCATGTTACTGTGAGTTTTTTCATGATTGTACTATGTTTCACATACAATTTCATCATCATCACAATATAAGTGTCCTTGAGAGAGGGAAATCATATTACCTATTGTAACCACATCATCATGTTCGTCTACTTCTTTCACTTCAACACCTGTTTGGACATGCCCTTCTTCCTGACCATCCACATGAAACACCTGGCTACAACTAGTATAATGCATAAGAGCATCATAATTCAGTGGCTAGATTCCTGTACTACTAAAGCCAGCCTTGATATTTGATGGTGTTAGAGCCCTTTTAAACGCTTTACTTGCAAGCTCTGCTAGCTTGAACCTTTTCACCTCAACCCCTGGATTCCTTTCCATCCACGTAGCATGATATAACTTGAAATAGTTCTTGAAAGGGCCAAACATACTAACATCAAGGGATTGCAATCTGTGAGTGGTATGAGTTGGCAATGTTAATAGGTCAATGCCCAAATTATTTTCTTCCTCATTTATTTGTACAACCATGTGACTTCCATGACCATATAATATCAATAGGTGTATGTTATTAGATGAGACACCACCTGGTATAGATGCAACAAAGTGAAAAAGACAATTTAAAAAAATTCTTTATTCATCCATGCATGCACCTGGTTCACAATTTTGTATATAGTTTTGTTAGAAAATTACATATTACAAAGTAATGGAACACATAAAAATATTGTAGAAATATAAACACAAAAAACACATAAAAAAAGAGAGATACAAATATATGTGGTTCACACAATTTGGGCTACTTCCATGGAGAAATAGCGAGTACTTCCTTTTATATTATCCAGCAAAATGAAGAGATACAACCTACAACAGAACCGTTGTGATTCCCTCTTCATTCTCACAGAATCTCCTCTCTCTTTCTCTATCAAAATACACAAACACATAGTTGCAATACAATTCCCTCATATATAACGAGGGTTTGCCTTCTAGGGAAAAAAAAACCTAAATTAAACATAACTTCTACTATTAGATTTCCACCTAATGAAGGACCTAGATTGACTACAAAATTACAACATTTTACAAGGAAATTTTACTTCTATTTTTAGCTTTGGGGGCGCTGCCCCCAATCCCTCGCCACGGGGGGGGGGGCTCTAAATAATCGTCATCGTCCCCCCTGGTGGCACAAAAAGACGGGTGACATTTCCACCCCATTACGAATTGGGGTCCAATGCGATGATACCTATGAATAAAGAAGATAATCAAGCTCCACAACCAACAATCTCCCACTTGGAGACTGATTATAGCAAATCCAGCATTGCTTCATTTGCTGGACAATGACTCCACTTTGGACTTGGTTGTTTCTCATCTTCATCATCATACTTGAAGACCAATTGAAACTGAGCAGAATCTCAGTTTCTCCTTGGTTACAACTTTGTTAACATATCTGCAGGATTCTCGCTAGTGTGTATCTTTTCGAGCTTCAACTGTCCATCTTCCCACACTAGCCGTATGAAATGATGCTTGAGCTCTATATGTTTAGTATTGGAATGAAATGCAGAGTTCTTTGCAAGATGTATGGCACTCTGGCTATCATTGTATAACCTTCCCAACTCCTGCTTCTTACCCAATTCATCCAGAAACCTTTGTAACCAAATCATTTCTTTACTAGCCTCTGTAGCAACAACATACTCTGCTTCTGTGGTTGAGAGTGCAACAACACTTTGGAGTTTTGAAACCCAACTAACATTTGTTCCACCTACAATAAACACATACCTTGTGGTGCTCCTCCTGTTATCTATATCACCCGCCATATCTGCATCAACATATCACTGTAGAGAAATGTTTGAACCACCAAATCATAATGCTTTATTTATGGTACGTCTCAAATACCTGATAATCCACTTCACCACCATCCAATGTTCTTTTCCTGGATTGTTCATGTACTTGCTTACAACTCTCACTGCATGTGCAATATTAGGCCTTGTGCAGACTATTTCATACATTAAGCTTCCAACTGCTAATGCATATGGGACTTTAGACATATAAGCCATTTCTTCTTGAGTCTTGGGACACACCTCCTTACTTAGTTTGAAATGGCTAACCAAAGGTATACTAACTTGTTTTTCATTTTGCATATTAAATATTTTCAATGCCTTTTTTATGTACTCACTCTGAGACAATATTAATTTTCAATTCTTCCTATCTATAGTTATTCTCATACCAAGGATTTGTTTTACAACACCCAAATCGTTCATTGCAAATGAGTTTGCCAATTTTATTTTGAGCACATTTATTTCCTACATGTTAGACCCTGCAACAAGCATGTCATCTACATACAATAACAATATAATATAGCTTCCATCATTTTCCTTTTGAGATAAGCACAATGATCAGAGTGACATCTAGTATAACCTTGTTTAGACATAAACGTGTCATACCACTTCCTTGGATCCTATTTTAAACTATACAAGCTTTTCTTCAACCTGCACACTAGTTTCTTGTTCCCTTTTACCTCATATCCTTGTGGTCGCTGCATATATATCTCTTCCTCCAAATCCCCATGGAGAAAGGTTGTCTTTACATCTAACTGTTCAAGATACAAATCTTCAGCTACTACTAGAATTAAAATAGTTCTAATTGAAGTCATTTTAACAACATGAGAAAATATCTCATTAAAATCTATACCCTTTTTCGGTGCAAACACCTTCACCACAAGTCTAGCTTTATACCTTTTTCTACTTCCATCTTCTTCCTTCAACCTGTAAACCCATTTATTCTACAATGTTGTTTTACCTGCATGCAACATGAATAAGTCCCAAGTCTGGTTATGTAATAAGGAGTCCATCTCTTCTTTCATGGTTGCTCCCACTTCTTCCTAGTTTCTACCTTCACTGCTTCTTCATAACATTCTGGTTCACTATAATTAGTCAACAATACATAATATAATGAAGGTGAGTATCGTTTAGGGGGTCTACTTATCCTGGTATATCTTCTAACAACAATTTCAGGTGTTTGAGGTGCTTGTTGCTATTGTGGTTGTTGTTGTTGTTCTAACTATTGATCATTATGATTTTCAGGCACCTTCACTTTTCCTGTGATCTCAACAAGCATTGTGAATTCTTTGTTTTTTTCCTATTTCTTTTCCTGCATCTGATTCTCATACAAAAAAATTTCATTGAATATGACATCTCTGCTCCTAATTATTTTGCGTTTTTCATAATCATAAAAGAGATAAACAAAATCATTAACACCATATCCAATAAAGGTACATTTCTTTGATTTTTCCTCAAACTTTTTTCTATTTTCTTTATTAATGTGGACAAAGGCTTCACAACCAAAAGTCTTTAAAAATGAGTAGTTTACCTTTTTACCTGTCCATCCCTCCTATGGAATACCACCATCCAAAGAACTTGAAGTCCATTTGTTTATTAGATAAACAATAGTATCTACAACATCTTCCCACAATTGTAAAGGCAATCCTGCATGCAATCTCATGCACCTTGCATGCTCCATGATTGTCGTGTTCATCCTTTCTGACACACCATTTTCTTGTGGTGTTCCTAGAACTGCCTTCTCTCTGTGCATTCCATTCTGTGAACAATACAAATCAAACTCTTTGCTGCAATATTCACCTCCATTTTTTTGATTTGAAAGACTTCAACCTTTTTCATTTCTCATTTTCAACCAAATATTTCCATTTCTTGAAATTATCAAATACATCAGATTTATTCTGAATACAATAAATCAAGATTTTTCTAGTTGCATCATCAATAAAAGTAACATAATAACAAGAGCCACCGAGAGATGATACCTAAGCATGTCCCCATACATTTGTATGCACAATCTCTAATTTTTCGCTCTTCTTTTATTTCCCAACTCTGAGGTATTTGACTCTCTTATATTTTCCATAAACACAATTCTCACATAATTGAAAATCAACATGCTTTAAACCTCGCAACAAATTTCTTGAGTGAAGAATCTGCATCCCCTTCTCACTCATGTACCTGAGCCTATGATGCAAAAATGTCATATCTTCTCCTATTAAATCATTAATAGAATTAGAAATACTATTGCATAAATACAATGTACCAACCTTTTCTCCTTTTGCTATTACCAGGGCTCCTTTAGTGACCTTCCAGGTTTTATCTGTAAAAGTAGTTAGACAACCTCCACCTCCCAACTGCCCTGTTGAAATTATATTTTTTTTCAGATCTGGAACATTCCTTACCTCCTCCAACAACCATTGATTTCCATTTTTCCATTTAATGAAAGTTGTACCCATTCCAATGATTTTACAGGGTTTATCATCACCTAATCGAACTTGTCCAAAATCTCCTTGAACATAATCACGAAAATGTTTCTTATCAGTTGTGGCATGGAATGAGGTCCTTGAATCTACCACCTAGGCATCAATAATATTTTCTAATGAAATAATCAAAGCATCTTGCAACGCATCATCTGTCACATTCGCTTCATGATTGTTTTCTTGCTGTGAATCTCCTTCTTTTCCCTTCCGAGACTTGCAATTTTCTTGAGGTGTCCTTTCTTCCCGCATTTCCATCAAACTATCCCTGATCTAGACTTGTATCTGCCTTTCCTTGACTTACTGTGATATCCTGCGCTCTTTTCTCTTTCCATTTTTCTTCCCTTAGTCTCTATAGTTAAAGCATTACCCGATGTCTCACCGGAGCTTTTCCGTCGCATTTCCTCGCTAAGGATTGCACCAACAACATCATCAAATTTCAAAGTAGTAGATCGAGAGATAGAGTTACTAATGGCCATAACTAAATCATTCCAACCTTTTGGCAAGGAGCATAGAAATAACAAAGCCCTAACTTCATCATAAAATGTCACCCCTACACAACTGAACTCAGTGGTAACTATAGTAAATTCATTTAAATGATCAGCAACAGATCCACCTTCTGAAAAATTCATATTAAATAAACGCTTCATAAGAAATAACTTATCTGAGGCTGAGGGTTTTTCATACAACTTGGTCAATTTAGACATTAAACCATCTGTTGTCATTTCCAGTCAAATATTAAAGGCTACTGAGTCTGCTAGGCACAACTGTATTGTTCCAAGTGCCTTTCTGTCGAGAATATGTTAGGTATGGAGCCTGATTATCTTCTTTATTCAAAGGTATTGCCACATTGAACCCCAGTTCGTAATGTGGTGGCAACGTTGCCCACTATTTGCATTGAAAGGGGGGTCCC
>APFE030515790.1:0-15817 GCA_000404065.3 Pinus taeda
ATTCCCCCCCCCCCCCCTCTCAGTATTATTTCCAACAGAAAAATCCCGCATATTTGAGGGAGGTTCATATTTCTTCAACTCCTCGGGTATTTTCCTTTGTGACTAGAAACCCAGGTTTAATCCAGATACAGAAGATCTCAGTCATGCTCCAGTGTGGATACGCATGTATTCTTTACCTACAGAATACTGGAAAGAAGAAACATTAAAGGACATTGGCAATAACATCGATGTTTTAATCAAAGTTGCAGAGGAAACCAAAAATCAAATATATACTTCCTACGCCAGGATCTGCGTCCAAATGCATCTTACCAAAGCCCTTGTAGACTCGGTAAGTCTTTTCCATGATGATTTTGAGTGGATTCAACCATTAGACTATGAGCATATTCCTTTTCGATGCCGCAAATGCCATGAACATTGCCATCTTTTTTAGGATTTTCCTCTAAATATTCAGATCAAATCTCCTGCTAACGAGGCTAGCAAAGACTCTGAAGGCTTTACCAAGGTGCCCAATCCCCGTAGGCATGCTAAAAAACATCCTGCTGCACCCTCCAGCCCCAAAAGAGCTAAAACCCAAAACAGATTTCAAATTCTTACCCCTCAAGATCCTTGAAAAAAGCAACATAATGACTCTCAGGCTTCCCCATCTTGACCATCTTCCTCCCAAAGTCTCAAATCTAACCCGGCTCCATCTTCCTCTATGCCCTCTAGCCTTCTACTCTCCTCAGAATCGAAAAATCCGGCTTCAGAAGCTAACATGCAACCTTCAGCGATGGAACTTGATGCAGCTTTAGCACTCAGTTTACAAGATGATGTCCCAGAGGAATGCCAGAACATCCCTACAACAATGGAGGAGGACCCAGAGACTGTGAGTCTGGAGGGACTGGATATACTCAAACTCGAAACAACATGTAAGCAGAAAGAGTACAACTCAATACCTCCATGGGAAATAGATCGATTGGAAGGTGTTCTCACCAAAGCTCAACATAATAAATGTCTAGGTATACAGGCAGGAAGTCCCTGGGATGGAAAGAAAATCCTAAAAGAAACAAAGAAAAGAGGGCGCAAAACCGATCTGCAAAGAACCATCATTATAGGAGAAACCTTAATGGAATCAAAGAGATTCCCAAAGCTGACGAAGTTCTACAAGCCCCAACCCCATTGTTCCTCATGAAGCTCATCTCATGGAATATGCGAGGGCTCAACAGCCCTTCAAAACACAGAATGTTAAAAAACTTGATTCAGCTAGAGAAGCCTGCCTTAGTTTTTCTACAAGAAACAAAAAGTAATAATTCTGCCCTAGAAAGGATCCTCAACAAAGCATGGACAGGTAGTCGCTCAGTCTCAGTGGATCTGGTAGGGGCCTCCGGTGGACTAGCTATCGCTTGGAATCCGCAGATTCTTATGCTTCAAGATTTTCATGCCACTCATTGTTTCATCCAAGCTTCATTTCATCTCATTGGGACGGATCTGCACGGTCTTCTCACTAATACCTACTTCTCGCAAGACTTACATCATAAATTAGAAGTGTTGGATGCACTAACAGCTCTTAACTCTAACAGACAGTACCCTTTATGGATCAGCGGGGGGATTTCAACATTATCACGAATCTAGAGGAAAAAAAGGGAGGACGCATGGAGTTAGAAGATGATAGCACAGGATTCGAAGAATTCATTCAAAGCAATCAGCTCATGGACATTCAGACTTCAAACGGCATGTACACCTGGACAAACAAACGCAGGGAAATTCAAAACATTGCCTCCAGGTTAGATCGTTTTCTCATTTCAGACAATGCCATACATATGGGAGGGGATTTTCACGCCTCCATCCTGCCTCAAGGTGGGTCTGATCACTGGCCCATTATGCTTCAATGGAAACGTCCAGGTAAACATTGCAATCGTCCATTTCGCTTTGAGGCCTTTTGGTTCACACATCCTAACTTCAAAGAAATAGTTCGAGCTGCGTGGAAATCCTTTACTCCCCCGGCAGGTGCAAAGATGTTCCAATTTCAACAGAAACTAAAAAATCTCAAGCAAGTGGTCAAAGTCTGGAATAAAACCCAATTTGGCAACATTCTGGAAACCAGGAAACCATTGGAGCAGAATATGTGTTCTCTACAGCAAACCATTATACTAGAGGGAAGAACAGAAGAACTGGAAAATAAGAAGCAAACCCTCTGGACAGATATAGAAGCTCGAAGGCTACAAGAGGAAATCCTTTGGCACCAAAAATCCATAATCAGGTGGCTCAAAGAAGGGGAAAAGAGCACAAAAGTTTTTCATCGATCCACCATCCAACGGCGAATGCACAACAATATAGCCTTCATCAGTAATAGTTAAGGGGAGAGACTAGAAAAGCATGAAGATATTGAAAAGGAATTCAAAGATTACTTCCAGGAAGCGCTCAAAGAAAAAACAAGAAGTAGATCAATAGCCATACGATCTATCACGCAGCACATACCCAAAATAATCATGGAAGATCATAATCAAAATCTATTACAACAAGTCTCTATGTAGGAAGTAGAAGAGGCAATGGCTCAGCTAAAGGATGGCAAGGCTCCAGGTCTTGATGACTTCACCTCCAATTTCTTTCATGAATTATGGGAGTTGATCAGCACAGAAGTCTGGGAATTAGTGGAAGAATCACGATCCATGCACTAGATCCTCCCTTCCCTGAATTCCACTTTCATTGCTTTGGTACCCAAAGGGGAGGAATCAAATACGTCAGACAAATACAGGCCGATTGCTCTCTATAATGTTATCTACAAACTCATATCCAAAGTAGTGGCAAATAGGCTCAAACCTCTTCTCCCTCTTCTCATCCTTCCGGAACAGACTGGATATGTAGAAGGGCGTCAGATAATGGATGGCATTATTCTATCAAACGAGGTGATCCACTCTTTAAACATTCTAAAAAAACCAGGTATAATTCTGAAGCTTGATCTATCCAAAGCATTCGATAAGCTCAGTTGGGAATATATTCATCAAATGCTGTTAGCCTTCAGCTTCAATGCCACTTGGACCCGATGGATAATGAATCTTATTACCTCTCCCTGGTTCTCAGTCCTCCTCAATGGCTCTCCATCTGTGCCTTTCCGCCCCTCTAGAGGCATTTGTCAAGGGGATCCCCTA
This sequence comes from Pinus taeda, assembly GCA_000404065.3. NCBI lineage: Eukaryota > Viridiplantae > Streptophyta > Pinopsida > Pinales > Pinaceae > Pinus > Pinus taeda. Next base: position 3,129 of record APFE030515790.1, read on the forward strand.
TCCCCCTTCCTTTTTGTCCTCATGGCAGAAGGACTCAGTCGCCTCCTCCACCATGCTATTTATTCTCAAGCTATCAAAGGTATAGCGCTCCATGGTTTCCATCCCCTTTCCCATCAACAGTTTGTTGACGATACGATGCTCTTTGGTCATCCTTCTTCCCTAGAGGCCAAAGCCTTTAAAGCCCTGCTCTCTCTTTTCTCAGAAGCCTCCGGAACCTCGATCAATGCCACCAAATCCCAGCTTTTCTTCTTCAACACCCCTGTCTCCACTCAAAAAAACATTGCCCGTATTCTAGGATTATCCATTGCATTGCTTCCCTCCAAATATTTGGGTGCTCCTCTCATGGTCTCCGCCCTTAATCATGCTTCTTGGCGAACGCTGTTGGACAAATTGGAAGCCAGAATTTCCTCATGGACATTTTGATCGCTCAACATAGCAGGTAGACTCATTTTGATCAAGTCCGTCCTACAAGCTATGCCTTTGTATCTCTTCTCTATACTGGCAGCTCCCAAATGGGTTCTTAAGGTGATTCGAAACCTTCAAAGGAGTTTTCTATGGGGCTCCACGGGGCTTAACAGGAAATGGGCCCTTGTCAATTGGAAAGAGGTATGCCAACCGAAATCCAATGGTGGACTAGGACTTCGGGATCCTCTCCAAAGCAATAGCACTATGGGAGCCAGGATATGGTGGAATTGGTTAGTGAAGCCACACATTCCATGGGCGAAGCTGTGGCAAGCCAAATATGCGCCAGGAAGTCATTGGGATGAACTCATTAGAATCAGTCCTAGCATCTCAGGCTCCATGATTTGGAATGCTGCCAAAATTCATAGCGCCTTCATACAAGAGAATAGCTTCTGGGAAATTCATTCGGGAAACTCTGCACGGTTTTGGGAGGATTCATGGCAGCAGTTACCAAAACTCGCCTCGATCTTCCATAAACCTATCTAGCAGAATTCTATGCAGCAAGCCAACCTCACTCATGTCTCTCAATTCTGGCAACAAAATCCGTTTCAAGATTTCCAACAATGGAAACCCGCCAGCTCCTGGTAGATCGATTAGCAGAGAGAAACCTATACAGAAATCGAAAAGCAGCTAAGTCACAGAAAAATCAAGTATTCAAATCAGCAGGACAAACTGAGGTGGGGATACACTACAAAAGGTATGCTCACCACCAAGGAAGCCTATAAATTATGCTATTCTAATGGCAATACAGCTACGGATCAGCTCTAGGATCGCATTTGGCAGTCCAGACTCTGGCCCAAGGTATCAACCTTTCTATGGCTTTTAAGTAAGAGGCACATCTTATCTTGGGACAATCTACAAAAAAGGGGCTTCATCGGACCCTCAAGATGTCCCAACTGCACTCTTCACTCGGAAACCATCATGCATCTCATGGAGACCTATCCTCTCACTACTCAGCTATGGGAGAAAGTTGATCAATGTAATAGAAGAGCAGGAGTTCGGCAGGGGGACATAGCAAACAATCTAAGAACCTTGCCCAAGCACCCTCATCATAGCCCCATCCTAAACTTTCTATGGAACCTCATTCCAGGTTTTCTTTACTGGATTTTATGGAAGGAACGGAACAACAGAGTCTTCAACAATAGTAGACGGCCTATAGAAATACTCTGTCTCCTTTTAAAGAAAAATCTCTAAGAAAGTCTGGCTCTTCGATCTTGGCTAGAAACTGACTGGCCGGACTCTCCTCAAGAGCAGCTCATCCTGAACTTGTGGAATCTCAACTTATCCTGCTTGCATAATGTCAAATCCCGTCCCCCTACGAAGTCTGTCTCCCCCATACAATGGTCCCCTCCTGCCGCCTCCTCTTTCAAATTGAAGTTTGATGGAGCAGCTAAAGGAAATCCTGGGCCGGCAGGCTATGGAGTAATCAGAAATGACAGAGGAGTAGCTGAGCATATCTACTATGGTTCGATTGGCAAATACACCAACAATGTTGCATAATTGGAAGGCTCGTGGAAAGGGATATGCATTGCCGATCAACACAATTTCTACCTGCTAGAGGTAGAGGGAGACTCCCTTATCCTCATCAATGCAGCTACAAGAATTCAAGTAGGCACCTCAGCAGCTAAAATAGCGTCCAGTTGGAGGTTGCTTAGTAGGGTCAAAACTTTGGAGGAAAGGCTACGGCGCCCCCATAGCATTATTTTCAAGCATGTAAGGCGCACAGCCAAAAAAGGTAGAAAATCGATTGGCCAACCAAGGGGTTGACCTGCAGCTCCCTCCTTTCTCAGGCACTCTCAATGACTCAGTGGATGCACAACTCCAACAGGAATGCAATTCTCTGGTGCTTCAGGATTACCAGTCCCCGGCTGCGGGTGATAAATAACGTGAATGGTACAATGGCAGCGTTCCCACTGGGCAAGTGGTAGCTCAGACCCGCCACTTGTAAGGTTAATCGGTGGGCATGCCATCCCCGTAAGTTTATATTGAATGCAGCTATTAAATATTTGGTTGTAGACCTTCTGCTGTGTTCTGGTTATTGCTTTGGGCGCCACAATGTGCCATTGAGCCAGCCTCCGCTGGCTCTGTCTCATTTGAAGTCTTGGCTTCGGTTGCATCGATTGTCGTCATCGCTGCTTGTTCACAGGACTCGGCAGTGGTCTCAGGGGACTCGGCCTCGGCCCTCAGCACAGAAGGTCTCGGTCTCTGCCTCTGGGGGTTGTGTCTTCTGTCACAGGTTTACCAGCTTTGGCTCTCCCTTCTGTCGTGGTCACTACCTGAGTTTCATCTCTTTGCCCCTCGGTGCTTCTATTGACATCCCTTGGTGGCTCTCTATTCCCTCACTCACTACGCCCCTCTGTGCTTCTATAGCCTCTCCTCTGTGGCTCTCGGTGCCTTTACTCACTGTGCCTCTGTTCGCTGTCCCTTCTTGGCTCAGTGTGCCTCTGCTCACTCTGCCTCGTCTCTCTGCGCCCTTTTGGCTCATTGAGTCTCCGCTCTCGATGCTTTCCTTGCTCCAGCATCACCTCACCTAGGATTTCAGAATGTCGTGTGAACGACTCCGTCTCATTAGCAGAAGGGGAGGTTCTCGGGGTGGTTCCAGAGGGAGGGCTGTCCAACAACGCTCCTCCAATACCACGGACTCCTCCTCCGAAGAAATTGAATCCCCCGTTACAAGGAGAGGCAGGGGAAGAGGCCGAGGGAGGGCTCGTGCAGCGACCTATGCGCACAACACTCATCCCTCCACCCGCTTTCGCATCCCCTGTTCCCTGGACAATTCCACCTATATTGTGTCCGTCAAGATTGAAAAGTGCGACAATTCAACTCCACTCGGAGCCTCTTCGGAGCTTAGGCAACCAGCTCCTGTTCATTGTCAAGGAATTCAGCCTGCGGAGACCTCTGGTGCGGTTGCGGGTTCAAGCGAGCCAGTTAAAGATGTTGTTCCACATTTAGACTCTAGCGCTTCAGACCAGTATGGATGCAGGATCATCGAGGAGCAACCTTCTATCTCTGTGGACGTATGAGCTCGCCTTCGCGTATTTTTGGTCTAGCCAAGGTAACAGGAGGTCGCCTCCGTTTATGCTCGCTGGATTCAGGTCTCCGCCTTATTTTCTTGGAGGTTTTTGATAAGGTTATGGTATGGCTTAGCTATGTTCAGGTTAAAGTCTATTTCCAATTCCGACCATGCTTGCTGTTCTACCTATGTTTGTATTACTTTTTGGGTAGTTTTTGGTACAGACGGGATTAGTCAGCTACCAATAGTCTGTCGGTCAGTTATCAATAGTCTGTCGGTTATTTGTTGGTCAAGTTAGATTCAAAGGGAAGTTTCTCCCCCCAATGTAAAAGCACTGCTAAATCCATAGTCAGTATGGAGAGATTTTTGAGGTCGGCCTCATTGTAATCTTTTTGTATAATAATAGAAGTAGACAAATTTACAAAAACAAAAAAAGAGATTAAATTTTATGTCCAATTATTTTTAATCTTTGTTATTCAAATAAAGCTAATGAAAAGAGATACAGTGATAAGATGAATTTGCATGGATGTTTAAATAAAATTAGTGAAAAAAAACAGTGATAAGATGACTTTGCATGGATGTTTAAAAATTTTAAAGTGCTTTTGAATTCATATTAGATATTTTTTTATTAATCAGTATATCTCTTCATCTGCCCCAATTTTAGAACGCCAAAGATGTCAGAAATTGCTGCTTATTTATGCTCTTAGGGAAGACCATGTTCTTAGGCCAGAGTGTGCAACGGTTTATATAAACAAATAATTGAAAATTGTAAGACAATTAAATATATTAAAATAAATCCATCATAAATCAAGATCTATTAGACTTTCTATTAATGGTAGGAGGGATCATGATTTAGTGCCAACCTCAATGGGGTTTTAAAAGGAATGTGCATGTGTTTACTTTGACTAATCTTTTAGCAAATAGTAGATTCGAGATTAAAGGATGTTAAGGGGGACGATATAAATGCAAGGAAAGATTATAAAATTTGTAAATTTTGCAATCCAAAAATGGCTGGTTGACAAATACCCAACTTGATTCATTTATTGTGCCCAAATCTGATACATTCATAAGAGTAAAATGGCATGTAGAATTCGAATTGTGCCTCGACAATTTGGCTTATGTAGGATGGAATAGGTAGATCAAATGGGATGGGAAGGGGCAATGAAACATGGATATGTCTCATTATTGGATACATACCAGTTTTTGTGCTCTCATGTTCTGAACCAATTTGAAGTATGTTGGTTCTCTGGTTTCTGGAAGACTAAGATACCTATAAATATTATATTATTTTGTTGGTTTATGGAATATTAAGATACATATAAAGATTATATTATTTTGTTGGCTGACATGGAAGAATAAAAACCTCAATTGGGATGACTTGAGGAAAAGAGGCATGATAGGGCCTGGCATATGTGCTCTATGTAGACGGAAAGAGGAAAGCAACATCCACATTTTTCTATTATGCTCAGTAGCAGTTCAGATTTGTTTAGAAATCTCAGGTAATCTCTCTTTCCCAATTGAAAATTATGCATTGATAGAATCTTGTCTCAACTAGTGGTGCAGGAAAACAAATCCATGGAGAGTTGTCCCACTGGTATGTTTTTGGGAAATTTGGAAATGTTGAAACAAGAACATATTTCATTGAATCCCAGCTAATATTCATCATACTATCCACAACATCCCGAACTGGATGTGGCCTTTGTTGTCACAACTATCTAGGCCTCTTTTGTCACAACAACCTGGCCCTGATCAGGCCCCCAGATACACTTCAGGATCAATTATTTCATATCCGGCTGGTTACATTGATGGGGCAAAACAACATGGTGTCTATGATTGCGGTTTATGGATTTGTGTAGATGAAGATCAACAATACAAGATACATTAGGGGGGAGGAAGCGAACCACCACAAAAGCGGAGGCGATGACCCTCTAGGGATTATTATGGTTTGTAAATTTCTTGAACATGCCTACTCTGACCATATATGGGGAGTCATAATCCATTATTAACCATGTGCTGAGAAAATCATTCATACAACAATCACACTTACATAGATGGCTTGCAAAAATTGGGCATCTCATGACCACCTTTTAGGATATTTCTATACAACACATCCGTTGCATTCACAACTCCACAGTAGATGTTTTGTCCAAACTTGGCCTCATGGCTCCACAAGATGGTTTTCAAATATTGTTGGAGACTGACCATATCGCACATGACACGGGCTTCCTCCCATTTCCATGATGCGAAGTCTCATGGGCTTCATGTCTTTCTCAGCACAGTCAAAGTTCTCTATGTTGAACTATTTTGATTCTCCTACTACATATTTTCTTAACTTTAATCACATGTATTTGGGACTCTAATTTCGTGTTTTGTCCTCTCACGATGATGCTTAAATTATTACTATATGTGGATACACATGTCTGATCATTGGGATGCTATTTCACACCAAGGTAGATCATTTTGACATTCTAGTTGTCTATGACACTGTGCTGATTTTCTGGATGATCATATGCCCCAAATACTTTGAAAGCTGTACTAGTTTGATTTTACATTAATACCAACTTTTTTTTTCATTATGAAAAAAAAAGGTGTGTAGTTGTTGATTCATTTATTGTGCCCTATTCTGGTGCATCCATCACAATAAAATGTCCAACTTTATTTATTTATCGAGTTGTCTTTAGTGAGAATCTTTGGAAACTTTTCCGGTGGGTTTTTCCATTCTAATTTATCTAAATCTGGTGGGAATTTATTGAAATCACAAGTTTGATGGGTAACACCTGCATAATCGAAGTGCTCTAGGGTTTTTTAGGGTGTTGAATCCATATATACAGTGAAAAAGCCAATTTCAATAACACAAATCAAGATTTAACCTCAATTGTTTCCGCACGATTCTGACACTAGAAAGTCCAAAAAGTCGCACTAAAGACAACTCCTTTATTTATTAGGGCCTAAATTATATATTTGTGGCAATGGCTATATATTACATAGACTCATCATTAATGTTAGTTGTGAGATCATGGTTTTTCTACTCATGGTTCTGCCAAAGGTATGGCAAGGGTCAGCTGCTCATGGAACCTTGGCATACCTTTGGCAGAACTATTAGCAGAGGAACCCTGATCTAGACAACTCGCATTCATGGCAACGCCTATATATTATACAGACTCGCCCTTAATGTGAGTTGTCTACATCACAATTTCATTGCTCATGGTTTAGCCGAAAGTATGGCAAGAGTTTGTTGCTCATGCTCATGCTCATAAAACCTTGACATACTTTTGGTAAAACTATGAGCAATGAAAAAATGAATTGAATTGAAAACTAACATTAATGATGAATTTGTATAATATATAAACATTCCCATATATTCGTAAATCTAGTAAATTCATCACAGTACAATAAACTTTATTTATTTTTTGTGACCTAATCTGGTATATTGATCACAGTACATCACATTCCAATATTTTATTCTGGGTTGCCTATCAAGCATGATAATTGCTGAAGATAATGGAGAATATCCTAGAATAGGTAGATTTGGTTCACGTAGCCTCAAGATAGGAATTAGTTTCTATTTCTTAGGATGTTGTTCTAACTTACCTAAAACCATGTATTCTATTTAATGTGTAATGTTGATGAACAATGTAGGGCATTATGTAGAGCTAGACTCTCCTGGTTCAGACTCTCTTTTGTAGAGCTGACCAGTGGGTTTTATTTTCATTAATACAAACATTGCCATTTTTATCATGGTATCAGAGCGTCAGGGCTGAGGAACCTGTACGTAGGTTGGTGGGTGGTTCTTTGAAACGAAATCGTCGCACGTTTTGAGTGGATAGCCACGACGATCACTATTAAATCGTCGCAGGTTTTTAGTGTATAGCCACGACGATCACTATTACACTTCCAGAATTTTTCATTTTTTGAGCGTCGCACTTTTCAGGTGTATAGCTGCGACGGTCACGGAAAATTGATGAAAATCTGCGACGGTCTCTGAAATTGGGCGTACTTCAGCGACTAGTATTGAATATTGGGCAAATATTAGCGACGTTTGCGACTAGTCTCGGAAAATTGGTGTATTTCAGGGACTAGTCTCGGATATTGGGCAAATATCAGCGATGGTTGTGACTAGTCTCAGAAAATTGGTGTATTTCAGGGACTAGTCTCAGATATTAGGCAAATACCAGTGATGATTGTGTAGATCGAATAAATTACAAAGGGAGCCAAGAACAAGACTGTAGCTGTCAGAGAAGCTGAGTGGGGAAACCAAGAACAAGGTTGTAGCTGAGAACAGGAGGTTGTTTGGAGGCTAAGAAGAAAGCCACGGTGATCTGTGCGTGTGCTGTGAGATCGAACAACAATGATCTGTCTCTGTCACAGATCTAGGGTAAATTTAACATTTTTTTCCCTGTCGATTTTTTTTTTCTAAATCTCCAAGATGAATAATGATATTTTTGAAGCATGCATGAACGAGCATAACAAGCTCGATGGTTCCAATTATGCAAATTGGAAGTTTAAGATGCAGACTCTGCTAGAAGCGCAGAGTTCTTGGCAGATTGTGAATGGGGATGAGTCGAAGCCCACGGCTGGATTAGCATTGGTCCAAGATTGCGAGAAACGATAAAGCAGAGCAAGGACAATGTTAAAGATGTCAGTGAAAGATTGTTGTATACTGCACATCAGAGAAGGTAAGTTAGCTAACGAGATTTGGGGAACTCTGAAGGAATTATATGAGATTATAAATTCAAATCGTCTTCTATTCCTTAAGAGTAAGATTTTGTCCATGAAGATGGAGGAGAATGAAATGATTACTTCATTCGTAGCAAGGATCAAGGATCTGAAAACCAAATTACCAGATATTGGTCATACAGTGGATGATACAGATCTTATGACCATTAAAATGAATGGTTTCACTGATGATTATCAGTTGTTCATCACTAGGATCGATGCCAGAGAGAAGATCCTGCATTTTGAAGAGCTCACACGTATATTGATGCAGGAAGAAGAGAGGAGATCGACTCTGAAGCCACAGAGTCCCAATATTGCATTGGTGGCTAGGAAAAACTTATACAAAGGGAAAGGAGGTCCACAACAGAAAAATGGAGCAAGTTCACATAAACAGCCAAATCTGACTCAAGTTATGCATCCGAATAAAAACTACTTTGAAACTAAATGTTTTTATTACGGAAAATTGGGTCATATTGCCAGGGAATGTAGGAATAAGAATTATCATGAAGAACAACAAAAGTCAAAGAGACATGTAGGTCTTCTCGCAAATGGTGATCAGGTGCAGAATTTGAGGTTGTTCATGGCAAATGGTGACGAAAATGTTGATGAAAACATATGGTATGTAGATTCAGGAACACAAACACACATGACAGGGAACAAGCATTAGCTGGAAGATTTTAAAGAGATCAATGAAGGCGCACAGATTTACCTAGGAGATGACAGAAGCCATCAAATCAAAAGATGTGGGAAAGTTTATGTTATTCTACCTGATGGTAATATCAAACAAATTTATAATGTAATGTATGTGCCTAGCATAACTAAGAACTTGATTTTTGTATCAATGATTACATATCAAGATTTGAAAGTTGAATTCTTTAAATCTAACAGTTACATTAAGGATCTGCTAGATGGTATGAAGACAATTTGTATAGGAATCCGGACAGGAGGGCTGTACAAGTTGGATGTGATACCTACACCGGTTCAAGCATTAACAACAGTGAGCCTAACTACAGAAGAACTTTGGCACCAGAGATTCGGCCACATCAATCACAATAATTTTCTGTTACTATAGAGGAAAGAAATGGTAACAGATCTTCCTATGCTAAAGCAAGTACATAATGATTGTGATGCTTGTACTTTATGAGATAGAGAAGAATTCCTTGTTAGAGTAGAAAAGAAACAGAGGGATGTACTAGAGTTAGTGCACGCAGACCTTTGTGGTCCCATGCAGACAAAATCATTAGGAGGTGCAGTGTATTTCCTATTGTTTATTGATGACTGTACGAAGTTTCCTTGGGTGTATTTCTTAAGTAAGAAGAGCCATACATTCGAACACTTTAAGCAGTTTAAAAATATGATTGAAAGAAAAGCAGGGAAATAAACAAAAATTCTTCATTCTAATCAAGGGGGAGAATATAGGAAAGATGAGCTGATCAGATATTGTAAATATCATGGAATTTTGCAATAGTTTACAGTACCCCATACTCCACAGCAGAATGGAGTAACAAAAAGGAAGAACATAACTTTGGTGGAATGTGCAAGAAGTGTGTTGAAAGGTAAGAATCTTTCAAATGGTTTTTGGGCTGAAACAGTGAGTACTATGGTTTATTTAAAAAATAGGAGTCCTACAAGAAGTCTTGAGTTTAAAACTCCTTTTGAAGCTTTGTATGGATATAAGACTGCAGTAAAACACTTAAGAATATTTGGATGTAAAGCATTTGCCCACATACCAAAGGAAGATAGAAGAGAATTAGACTCAAAAGTCGTCATATGCACTTTTATAGGGTATTGTTCATCATATAAAGCATATAGATTATTTAATCCCTCTACTCACAAGATATTTGTTAGTAGATATGTTAAATTCCATGAGCAGGATGATGAAGAAACTGATGAGCACTATGATGGATGGGACATTCTGTACTTTGAAGAAGAGGATGCAGAGAACAATCAGGATGAGCAGTAAGCAAAGGCAGAGGATGAACACCAAATGAACAACAACTACTACAACAGCAACAGCAACAATAGCAACAACAACAGCAATAGCAGCAGGAAGAAATAAGGTTTCAAACCACTACCCCACCACTCAGGAGATCAGGTAGGAAAGCTCAAATGCCTGCAAGATATAGGGAAAATGCATTTATAACTAGTATGATGAATTTTTTTGAACCATCTAGTTATAAAGAAGCAAATGAAATTAATGAATGGAAAATAGACATGGAACAGGAATATCATTCAATAATCAGAAACAACACTTGGGAATTGGTAGAACTTCCTAGAGGAAAATAGGTCATAGGTTGTAAATAGTTATACAAACCGAAAATTAATGCAGATGGAACTATAGAAAACTGAAAGCTAGGTTGGTTGCAAAGGGGTATACACAAAAAGAAGGGATATCTTATGAAGAAACCTTCACCCCTGTAGCTAAATTGAACACCATTAGAATGTTAATTGCTTCAGCTACTAAGAACATTGGATGATGCACCAACTAGATGTAAAGTCTACATTTCTAAATGGAGAACTGAAAGAAGAGGTTTATTTAGAGCAACCGGAAGGATTTGTCCAAAAGGGAAAAGAAAATTTAGTTTGTAGGTTGAAGAAAGCACTTTATGGACTAAAATAAGCTCCTAGGTCATGGTATGAGAAAATTGAGTCATTGATTTCTACAAGCTGGCTATAATATAAGTAAGAATGACCCTAATATTTACACCATGAAAGATGAAAAAGGGTGTGTAATTCTGATTTCATTATATGTAGATGATTTGATAATTATAGGTGATGCTATATATCTAATTGATGAAATCATGCAGCAAATGTCACAGATGTTTGAGATGAAGCATCTCGGTGAACTTAGATACTGTTTAGGTCTTGAGATTTGGAGAGATTCAGGTCAAACATTTATGTCTCAAGCAAAGTATGTCAAAGGCCTGTTGGAGAAGTTTAGAATGGATCAATGCAAGTCTGCACTGGTACCATTGCAGCAGAACATCAAATTGCAGTGTAAGGATGGCTCAAAAGTGGCAGATGCAACACTTTACAGACAACTGGTTGGGAGTCTGTTCTACCTAACCACCACTAGACCTAATTTGGCTTATGCAGTCAACGTATTAAGCCAATTTATGTCTAAGCAACTTGAAAGCCACTGGAATGCAGCGAAGAATGTTTTGAGGCATCTACAAGGTACTGTACATTATGGAATTATTTACACTGACTCTTCTGATGTTAGATTGGCAGGATTTCCAAATTCATATTGGGCAGAAAATGTAGATGATTGCAGATCTATAACAGGTTATGCATTCAGTCTTGGATCTGGGTTGATCACTTGGAGCATCAAGAAGCAGAACACTGTCTCCTTGTCCTCAGCAAAAGAAAAGTATCAATCCATGTGTGCAGCAACGTGCGAGGAAGTTTGGTTGCAGAGACTTCTGCAAGATGTTGGGCAAGAACAGACAGTCGCAACAACAATCAGATGCGACAATCAAAGTTCAATCAAGCTGGCCAACAATCCGGTGTTTCAAAAAAACATGAAACATATTGATACTCAATTCCATTTTGTAAGGGAGAAAGTGAAATCTAAAGAAATAAATCTAGAATATTGTAATACATGCGATAATGTTGCGGACATTTTCACTAAGCCCCTTGGAAAAGTAAAATTTCAGATGTTTAGGGAGATGTTAGGCATATATGTGAACCCATTCTCCATTAAGGGGGAGTGTTGAAGATAATGGAGAATATCCTAGAATAGGTAGATTTGGTTCATGTAGCCTCCAGATAGGAATTAGTTTCTATTTCTTAGGATGTTGTTCTAACTTCCCTAAAAACATGTATTATGTTTAATGTGTAATGTTGATGAACAATGTAGAGCGTTCTGCAAAGCCAGACTCTCTTGGTTCAAACTCTCTTTCATAGAGCTGACCAGTGGGTTTTATTTTCATTAATACAAACATTACCATTTTTATCAATAATTTAGTAATATAGGCCAACTTGCCAAGATAAATTTGTGAAATAATAGCTTCACAAACCATTTTCCAAGAAGTTGGATCAATTAGACAAAAACACTTATGATGGGATGGGCCATCTTAGTGCATAGTGAAAAAAAAAATGGCTTTTTCTAATTCTTCCAAGTATCTGTTGGAAATAATACTGAGAGGGGGGGGTGAATCAGTATTATCACATTAATAAAACTTTTTCATTTCCATAACCAGATTCATATACGCTACTTCCATAACTTCTTATGATTAAGTTAATTGATCTTCAATGAGTGCATTAGAACATTATCAACCATATTATCAGTTAACAGATGCAGTAACATAGAATAGATCATCACACATAAGGCACACACATGAACACCATGATATAAGGTGGAAACGCAATGCGGGAGAAAACCACCTGCTGCAAGTCATCTCAATCTTCTTCTTAATAAGAAAATCCTTTTACAATATTTGTACTGGTGCAGTCTTATACCAGTACGGGAGCTACAACCCGCTTTGCTCTTGTACTA
>APFE030515798.1:731-19007 GCA_000404065.3 Pinus taeda
CAGCAGGTGGTTTTCACCCACATTGGGTTTCCACCTTATATCTGGTGTTCTTTGATGTGACTGTCTGTTTTTCTTGTTCATGCTCATTGTTTTATGGTACTGATATGCAAAAATAATTCCAAGTATAAATAAGGAAGAATTGTTAAAAGGACTAGATAATACTGATTCACCCCCCCTCTCAGTATTATTTTCAACACCTGGTGTACCAAGCAAGGGGTGCTTGTTTCAATCCATACAGTGCTTGTTTGGGTCTACACATGTGAATATTTGTTGAAAGTCTCAAATCCTTCTGATTGTTCAATGTAAACCTCTTCCTCAATCACTTCGTTGAGGATTTTGTCTTCACATCCATCTGATTGATATTCCATCCCATATGCATTGTAAGTGCTAGAATAGATTTGATTGAAGAGTACCTTGTTACTAGAGTAAAGGTATCCTCGTAATAAATTCCCTCCACCTGAGAGAACCCTCTAGCCACAAATTTTGCCTTTTGTTTCTTGACACTCCAATCTACTTCTTGCTTTACCTTGTAAAGCCATCTGGAAATAACCATTGATTTGTCTGCTAGTCTTGGGACCACTTCCCAAACATTGTTTCTAATAATGGAGTCATACTCCTCTACCATGGCATCAACCCATACTAGTTTTTGCACTTCTTCCTTGAATGAGTATGGATCAATCTCTATACGCTTGCTCATCAAATCCATATAGCTAGTGTACTAATCTGGTGACCTCCTCTACCTATGTTATGATCTGGGTGCTCCCACATTCTCTCTAGTGTAATGCATCAATATGTTCGCTTCTCTGGTGTTCTTCCTTCCATATTTGGATCTATCTGCATGATTGGGTGATTCCACTCTCTTCTCCTCTAGATGTGGATGCTCCACATCATCCTGTGGTTCTTCCTTTGGAGCTAAAAGCTCCTCATCTGCATGCAACTAAAGCTCACTCTCAAGGGAACATCTCATGGCCTTATCTTCATCGAAATTCAAATCTCTATAAATAATTTTCATCCTATGAGATGGTAGGTGCACCTGATAGGTGTGAGGTGTCTCAGTGTACCCCACAAATATGCCCAACTCAACTGTCAGCTCTAGATTTTTCCTTGCATCCTTGGTAACATGGAAGTAAACTGATGAACTGAAGATCCTGAAGTGTGAAACATCTAGTTTCTTCCCCGGAAAATCTTCTTCTAATGTACTCATCCTGAGAATCTAATGAGGACTCTTGTTCTACAAATATACAGTTGTAATACGTGCTTCAGCCCAAAAGTGCAACGGTAGGCCTTGATCATGTAACATCACATGTGAAGCTCCCACAATACTTTTGTTCTTCCTTTCAGCCACCCCATTTTGTTGTGGGTTATGGGGTGCTATTAACTCCCATCAAATGCCTTCTGATGCACAGAAGTTCTTTAATTAATTGGACACATATTATCCACCATTATCACTCCTAAAAGACTTCACTTTCTTGCCATTGTCTTTCTCAACAAGTGCTTTAAATTCACAAAATTTAGAGAATGTCTGGTATTTCTTTTGCATGAAAAAGATACAACACTTATGTGAGAAATCATTTACAAATATTACGTAATACTTGTGCTTGGTCGTGGAGGCTATCGAGAACAGTCCACACGCTTCTGAGTGAACTCTTTCAGGGCTCGCTTGCACTCAACGGTCCTTGTCATGAACGGTGGATTTGGTGTACTTCCACAATGTACACCCTTTGCATGTATTTATCTACTCTAGTGCACCCGAGGGAAGTCCTGTAGAAATATTTTTCATGACATTCAAAGCTCCATGGTGAAGATGGCTCAAAATTCTATATTATAATTTACTAATGTCTCGGCTCTGCACCTTCTCTGCTTTTGTGTTGAAAGAAGCACAATCTTCTACATCCAATTGTAGAGGTTCTTCACTCGAACCCTAATCTGCTTCACTTGTCTTGTGGCTATGTGATGAAGGAAATCCTTTTCTTTGTTAAATATCAGATCGTAGTCATGGTCCTCCAACATAACAATAGAAATTAAATTCTTCTTCAGACCTGTAACATACATGACATCTTTTAATGTGAGAGGAGAACCAAAATCCCACTAAAAAGTAACAACATTGATGTCGGTCGCGCTTTACCTTCCATCATCTCCCATCTCACTGTGCATATAGAGGTCCTTCTCATTCCAAGTCACTGGAAAATTATTTGTTTCCCACCATATGGAATGAGGATCCAATATCCAGATACCACACACTACCCATCACCGATGTCGCCATGCATGCAATGAGGGTGAAATCCAACTCGAATTGTGAAGCAAGATCTTAACTTGTCGCACCTCTTGAGGGCTTATTGTCAGCCTTCTTGTGCAGACACTTTATGGCATAGTGTCCTAGCTCATGACAGTGAAAACTTTTAATCTTCGACAAGTCCTTCTTCTTTCTGCCCTGGCTGAAATCTCCCTTGGATTGGAATTTCTTTCCCTTCCATTGAAGGAACATTTCTCCTCATCATCATGCTTGGATGAGGTTCCATCTCTGGTGCTCTGCCTTATCTCTTCTCACACCAATTTAGACCACAAACTCTCCCACTTTGGTAGATGCTCCCTCCCATTTACCAAATCCTAGTAGTTATGCCAGCTCTTGGGAATGCCTAGAAGTGCTAGGCTAACCAAATCATCTTCAGCAACTGTAATACCAATGCTCCCAAGCTCATCTCGATATTGGGTGAACCTACACAAGTATTTTGGTATTGTGTCACCCTTTTCCATCTTGATCTTCTGAAGCTTGTACTTTAGTGCCAACTTCTTGTGGTCACTATTTTTTTGAAACAAGTTGATTAAGGCTTGCCACATTTCATATGGTGTATCATTCTCGTGGAGGTTCGATCCAATATGACCTTGAAGTCCTTCTAGTATGATCCTTCTCACCTTTGCAATAGATTTCTTCCACTCTACTAGATTTTGAGCATCTGTTGTTGGAGGATTAAGAATGTCATTGTCTATGAATTCCTTCATCCTGTTGTCTTCCAACACTACCTCCATCCTATCCTTCCAATAAATATAGTTAGAACTACCCTCAATGGCATACTCGAGTCTCAATCCATAAAATGACATCCTGCTAGCTCTGAAGAATGATCCTGCAAATTTGATTTCACCTGCAAAGACAAACTTGTATTCTCCTCTTCAAGTGTGATTTATTCTCTAATACCATGAAGAAATTCCTTTTGGGTTCAAACTAATAATTGTAATTTACTAAAACAATAGACTTGAATCTACTCTACTCATCAGCAGAAACAATTAAAGGATCGAGAATTCATGAGGCATAAAAGATAAATAATTCAATCAACACATTACACAATGATGTATTGTGGAACACCATAGCTAAAAACCCCTGCTATATGTATATTGCATTAGTCAGAAAATATGAGAAGATTAAAATGGTTTTCTCAAGCCTAAGCGACCTCTCCACTATCTCTATTTGTCTCACACCTTCCTATACAATCCTAGTCCAATACTTAACCAATTTTCTTCTTTCCCAAGTCCCTATTTCCTTGTGTTATTTCCTTGGGAATTAGACCCTATTAGTTAGGGAAATTCCTCAATTTGAATTGTGCAATCCTCATAGGCATTCCTCTGAATGTATGCACCACCTATAAAATTTGGATGATTATACAACTAATATTACATTTCCCTTGAACTCCAATCTCAATGGGTAACTCTCATATCTAGCATGCATGAGTTATTTATGAGTGAAACATCAGTTAACTAGTTGAACACATGAATCATCACCCCATAAACTCAACCATGGCTCCTATAAAGTAGGAGACACTCTACATGACTCACATTAGACCCTCAACTCGAATTAACTAAGCTAAATAAGTCAAATTCACTTAGTTAACTCATACAAGTTGTCTTGTGATGTGAAATTACAATTTTATTCCTAATTTAATTCAAGGACAAAATTAAATCAGAATTTTCTTGTTGCATTTTCAACATATTGTATGGTTATAAATATAAGAGATGGCGTATGGTGGAAATGTTGTGAACGTGGGAACATATTAATAACTCTTATATAAATGTATATATATCATCATGAAATGGAATACATCCAAAATTATTTTATTAATACAAATAGGGACTTCGGAATATGATTCAAGTAGTGAAACAAATATGTTAACGAATTATGGAGTTAAGCATTGATAATAAAAAGGTTCCTTATAAAGATAAGAGTATTAATACCTTTACAATAATGGAAAACATGGAGATATTTTGTTATACATACATATACATAATTACGATATATTTTAAGATGTGAATCACTCCCAAGTTGACCTTAAACTTAGACCTCTATACAAAGGTCAAAGGCTTAAATTATTATAGAAGTAACCAGGATCTCTACCAAGAAGTATAAATATAGTATTTAGTACAATTATTTCATAGGTGAAGTAGAGAATATGACTCACTCAAATAAAGTGTATTTTCAATGAATAAATTACTATTGTCTATCTTTATAGAAAATAATATTGCGAAGACTAACCTTAAATAGTTGACCTATAAATGTATTTAAAAAAAATTGTTGGTCTTGTAAGGGTCATTACAAGTGGTATCAAAGTCGTAGTTACAACATTGAGCCTCTCTTGGGTCCTAAAATTAAAATTATTGTACTTGTTACGAACAGATTATATTAAAGAATAAAGTAGCTTAAAATGGCAGAAGAGTTTAATGACGATACTTATGTGGGATCGCCAAGAGGTGAAGTAGAACAACATACTAAACTAGGAATGGTTGGAGGCGAAACCAATAATGCAGAAGGGAAAAATATCAAATTGTTGTAAGTAATAAGGAATTTGAAAACTGATTTGGATGATATAAAGCAAATCAAGAAGGTTGGTCAAAGCTAGAGAATACCAAGAAGAAATTAATGAATACTTGTTAAGAAAACTGGAGAAGGAAAGAGCTAGTAAAAATATTCTTAGAAAGAGACCTATTAGGAAATATGTTAGTACTACAAGTAGAATTAATTCGGAAACTTTTACTAATAATAGAACCAATGATTCTAGTGATTAAGATTAGTAGAAATCTAACAGCAACATTTCTTAATCTAGAAAAAGAAAATCATCTTCTCAGTTACAAGAAGAATTTAAGAAAATCATAGCTCCCAATTTCTATGGTGAAACTAAAGGAGAAGAGGCATGGATCCTAAATATGTCCAAATACTTTGAAGTGTACAATTATCCAAGTAATATTAAGGAAATATTGGGAAAATACCAGCTGACTGGTAAGGCAACTTTATGGTGGGAAGAAAATAAAGTTGTTAAAAGAATCAAAAGTGAGAATCTAACTTGGAAGTTGTTCAAGAAGAAATTTAAGAGGTACTTGACTGAGAGGTACTTTGATAAAAAAATCTAGGGAATTCCATGGGGTGAAGTTGGGACAACTCACCATGGATGATTTTTTTAGGAAATTCAAGGGTTTGTTAGGTATGCTTCATACTTGAAAGAAAAAAACAAAAAAAACAAAAACAAATATGCAAATATTTTCCAATTGTCTACCTTTCTCATATAGAGAAAGAATTTTTATCAATAAAAAAAAATGGATGAGACTATTAGAAAATAAAATATGTGCTTCAACCAGATCAAGAAAAAAGGACAAAGTTATAAAGGGTGGATGTCAAAGAAACTGAAAAATTAAACATTAAGAAAAATGGGTTTAAAAATCCCACTTTTACAAAAAGTGTGCAAGCAGGAAATTAGAAATTTTAATCAGCATAAAAATACTAGACAGAAAGGAGGATCAGTTGTGGGAACCAAAAATTTCAATGAATCTGTGAGACCACTCATAAATTATTAGGGTTTTTTAAGAATCACCTAAGGAGAGACTGTACAAAAAATCCACTAAAGAAGAAAACACTGCTAAATAAAATTCAGGAAGCATCAACAGTAAATGATGTAGCATGTAATATGAAAAAGACCAACACTGCACTAGATGGAATATAGGTATATCATCAGTAAACTATGGTAGAATATCGAGGTAATATTTTTGACTAAAATGTATCTAAGCTTATAAATCCATGATCTACCTTGAGTTATGTTTCCCCTACTGTAGTTGAGAAATGTAAACTTAGAGAAGAAAAATAGCATAAGCCTTGGTTAGCGCAATTGGAAATAGGAACCAAAAGAAAAGTATCTAAAATTAGTAAGGACTGCACTGTGGACCTCAATGGGATAAAAACTGTCCTCCATTTAAATATTTTACCATTAGGATCCTATGATGTTCTCATAGGAATGGACTAGTTAGAAAAAACATAAAGTAATATTGAATTGTCTAGACAAGTCCTCTACCTGTGTTGATGATGGAGGAAAATCTTGCATGGTTCAAGGAATTCCAAGAAAAATCTTTGCAAGGAAAATTTCTATTGTGCAAATAAAGAAATATGCTAGGAAAAGTTGCCAATTGTTCATTGGCCAAGTGCAAGAGTTGTCTGATGTTAGCTTGTATCGGCCTGACCCAGGTTCAGAGGTGATTTAGCCAAGCAAATCCCAATACTACTAGCCCTTTCGGCAACAGTTCGTGGATCGTGGACTAAGGTCTCACCCGAAGTAGTATGGGAGGGTGCTAGAACCAGGTTTTCACACCCTGGGAATGTTTGATGAGCTTTTGGAGATCTACGGTTAACCTTGCATGCACGTCGCTACACGCACTTGCTATTCCTTCGTAGCCTACAAAGCTGCTTTAGCTCAACCCTACCCGGGGTGCAACCCATATAATACCCAAGTTCCTTGTTGTTTAATCTGTTATTACCTGATTACTTAACTTGTGTGTGGAAGATTAATGATTATTACAGCATATTCAGTCAATCATATCAGTGTGCGCGATAAAGAAACCAATATAAATGTAAAGAAGACAATGCATAGCAAATACACAGAAATAGGAATGAACTTCTCTTTATTAATCTTTGATCTAGATTATAGACTCGACACCGCCCTGCACACTCAGTTGCAGGGGTCCGTGCACTTAGCTACGGACTCTACTAGGCCTCTGCGGACTCAGCTACAGAGCCTCTTCCTATCACTACAACCTAGTACAGTTAGACTCTTCTTCTAAACTTGAACCATTCCTATTCTTCTCTCTAATTCCTCCTTCTTTACACTTAGAGCCTCGCTCTATTTATACAATCCCATGGTCTGTGGACCATGGGTAGGCTGACATGACTTTACACTACATTACAATATTTTAGGGTGGACAAACCTATGACTCATCCTATACTTCATGCTCCTCGCCCGCAATTCGCGAAGTCTTACAACAACCTTTAACCAAAACTTGGGCTTTGAGCCCCAAAACATACTGTGGGGGGGATTCCATGCCCAACAGGCCCCCAACACAATCATCATGACTCATCCCAAGTCACTCTGCTAGCGCGGTGATCTTGGCACGGAGCCCCTCCAACTGGTCTCGTACTTCTTGGAGGTCCGCGGCACACTGTTCTACAGTTTGTTGGACTTGTTGCCTTCTTACATCGGAATCATCTGTGGCTGAATTATGTCCTTACCTTGGTACCACCATCTTCTGCATGTGTTTATAATCCTACACCCTAGTCCGGCTCCTCGAGTCGCGAAGATTGTGCTTCAGCCAATTATTCAAATAGACAGCCCACCCGTGTAGGGCTTCAAGTGACTGTCGTTTACCTTGCCTAGGAAGGGTTATCCATTTAGTTTAACTAGCTGGACGGCACCTCTGAGTGTGACCTTCTTCGTCATGTATGGTCCCATCCAGTGCATTTTGAATTTTCCCAGGAATTTTTTAAACTTACTATCATACAACAGTACTAAGTCATTTACCTTGAAGGTGCGCAACTTGATATGGTGATCATGCCAGGCCTTTTCATGCTACTTTTGTACCTACTAATGAAATCCAGCCAGAAACTGTTCTTCCTCGAGTTCTTCTAATTGTGCAAGCCTTTCTTCCAGGGCTTGGTGGTCCATCATGCCTGTGAGTGTTGCTATTCGCAGACTAGGTACGATGTATTCCATCGGCATGATAGCTTCTGTGCCATAGACTAACTGGAAAGGTGTCTATCCCGTCAATTTTTTGCACGTTGTTCTATACGCCCACAATACGGTAGATACGCACAGGTCCCAATCACTTCGCTGCGCGTTACATACTTTGGTCAGCGCAGTCTCCAGTATTTTGTTGAATGCCTCTACTGTCCCATTAGCTTGTGGGTGGTATGGTGTACTTTGCTGATGATACACTTGGAACTCTTTTGTGATCATGTTGATGGTTTCATTCAGGAAGTGTGTTCCATGGTCACTCTTAATATTGTTGGACAACCAAATTGTGTTAACACGTTTTTGAACAAGAACTTAGCAATCGTAGCAGTCGTACAGTCCTTAACGTGCTGCGCTTCCACCCATCGTGTCAGGTACTCCATCACGGTGATGATGTAGCACACACCCATCTTTCCCTGAGGTTTGATCAGTCCCACAAAGTCGATTGCCCATTTTTCGAACGAATGCAATGTCAGTTGTGGATTTACTGGCATCTCGTCCCTTCATGATGGTTTTCAGGTCCTCTGACATATGTCGTAGGCCCTACAGTGTGCTTTAGAATCCTTATGCAGGGTTGGCCACCATAACCATGTGCAAAGAATATTCTATGCAGTCGTGCGCCCTGCATAGTGTCCTCCTACAGTACCCCCATGTGCTTCCATGAGGATCTGACCTCATTCAAATTCAAGTATGTATCTTCATAATATCTCATCATTTCCCATTTTGTAGAGGTGCCCCGTGATGACAAAAAAGTCTATCACGCGCACCACCAATTCCTTCTTCTGTTGGACTGAGTATTCCTTCGGCACAGTCCCTGTTGCTAGAAAATGGATTATATCCTTGAAGTGTTTGTTCGCGACGCGCATTGCAAAGAGATGCGCATCAGGTAGTCCCTCCTCCAAATTTTTTGGTTCCTCTCCCGTCTCAATTCGTGACAAGTGATTTGGTCCTGCGTTTAGGCGTCCTGGCTTAACTATGACCTCAAAATCATATCATTGAAATAGTAAAAGCCATCTGTATATGTGCCCCCCCAACATAGGCTTGTTCACCAGGTATTTCAACGCGGAATGATCAGTATACATCTTGAAATGTCTACCAAGTAAATAGTGTCAGTATTTTTGGAGCGCGTGCACCATTGCCAACCCCTTGCGCTCGGTGGTAGAGTAGTTATTTTCTACTTTGGACAGTGTCTGACTTGCGAACACAATCAGGTGATCCACACCCTCTGCGCCTTCATGTGTGAGTACGGCTCCCACCACAATACACAACACATCAACATATACATGAAATTCCACATCCCATTTCAGGAAGACCAGGATTGGAGCAGAGGCTAGTTTCTCTTTTAGGACATCCAAAATTTTCATGCAATCATCATTCCAACAATATATAACATCCTTTTTCAATATCTTTTCCATCAGCACTATTATTTGGGCATAACTTTTGATGAACTTCCTATAGTATCCAATGTGCCCCAAAGTAGTGCGCAGTTGTTTAACACTTCGCGGTGCTTCCAAATTTAGAATAACAGCAATCTTTGCAGGGTCCACCATTAGGCCTTGTTTGCAAACCACATGTCCTGGCAGGTTTCTAAAGGAAATGAGGAATGTGCACTTCTTAAGGTTCAGCACAATCTAGTCTCGGCGGCAAGTATCCAGCATCAAGCGTAAGATCGCAACATGGTGCTTAACTAATCTAAAGACAGTCAAATCATCTAGATAGACCTCAAAGAACTTGTGGATGTATTATTTGAATGCAGCCACAATGATGCGTGAAAATATAGCTGGCATGTTCTTCAGTCCGAACGGCATAACAGTGTATTGAAAGTAGCCCCATTCTGTTGCGAAGGTTGTTTTGCTCCTATCTTCTGGCACGATCTTGATATGATGGTACCCTAAGAATCCATCCGTAAATGAGTATGCTTCCTGACTACCAAAATTTTCCAATACTTCATTTGTGAATGGTGTCAGGAATGGATCCTGTACACAGGCATCATTCATCTTCCTGAGGTCCATGCATATTCTTATTTTGATTTTTTGTTTTTTCTCTTGTACTACCGTAGGACTCACCTAGTCGGATTCTTCTACTGGTTCAATAATTCCAGTTGCGATCATTTTGTCTAATTTGTCATAGACCTTCTCTTTATACTTCGGATTCAAGTGGTAAGGTCACCGCTTAACTGGCTTCCCATTCGGTTTCATAGTGATCTTCATCATCCCTAAGTTTCCAATGATCCCTTTTAAGTCCGTAATTTTGGTCGGGAACAAGTCTTGGTATTTGCGGAGTAACTCAGTGACCTTATCCACCATAGCATCATCCCAATAATTCCCAAGTGTTACATACTTTGGCTCTGCTTTTTTGCCAATGTTTACCTGCTTTGTTTTTAGTGGCGCAATGATGTCGGGATCCTCAATTGATGGTCCTTGAACCTCACGATAGCCTTCTGTTTCTGGAATATTAATATTTTGTGGGTCCTCATCATCCTCCTCAACATGCATTTTATAACATTCTAGGGCGCTGCTTAACTGTGTTGGTCATACTAGCTGAAGTACTTCCACTGACTCCTCTGGTATTTTGAAGATGGCGGCTTTTACTGCTTGCAGCGCATCGTCAACAGTATCTGACCAACAGTCTTCAAATGTGAATGTTAACAAAAAGCCCTTGCGCAATACATCCCATTCGCTCGTACCATATTGGAGCTCTATCTGAGTATACCAATTCATGGGTATGACATCCAGGGTATGGTAGAATAAATGTACCCATTCAAGCTATGGCTCTTCCCCGTAGACCTTGGTCCATTTTGCGAGGTGCGTGCGTGGATCATCTCGTCTGTCATACTTGTCTACTAGTCGTATATGCAATTTCCCAAATTGTAGGCACATCATCCTTCTGCATTCGCGCCAGTCCTCAAAATTTCCTTGATGGATACCCCACTGTCATGCGGGTGTTGTGCGCAATCCCACTGCAGTGCATCGAACCATTGTTGTGCTAATACTACGCTTTCAAATTTTCTCAGGAATTCATCCACTATTGTCAATCCATCATATGTCAGTAGCTCCCTTGCTTCAATTGCCACGCAACGCAGTGATCTAACCATCATGTTGCAATTAATCATTGTTACTTCATGCAGTCGATTCTACCATCGCTCTACTTCTTCATCTAAATCCGAAGTGTAGGAGTTGTCACGCTCCCATGAAATTCTTCCATCTGTAATCAAATTCACCCAATCTTGTTCTTGCATATTTATCTTGTAAATACAATCGAGATCATCATCACTATCATCGTCATGCACTGGTTCAGTGTAGCGCGCTCCTTCGGCTAGATCTAGCGGTACTACTATGCGTAGTAACTTTTTCTCAAAGATCATTTTTTGCTTCTTCATAGTTATGAATCCATTCATATCGGTGGCCCAGTATATTCCTAGTAACAAGGGATAGGGGTTACTGTCATCGACAATCTCTATCACTTCAAAATCTGCCTGCACACTCGCACCTTCAATATCTACTGTTACCCCTTGCAATCTTCCCATGGGCAAAATCTTCTGTTGGTTCGCCATTCGTAACTGAATAGGGGACCATTGTAACACACATCATCCCATTCATTCCCATGTTTGCTTTGGTAATACATTCGCGTCCAAACCCAGATCTAGGACTACCTGATCCATTTCATACTCACCGATTTGCGCAGTCAACCTCATTTCCCTTCCGGTGTGCAATGCATGCTTCCCCAGTTTCCAGACCATGCGCGGTTCTCCTGACCCTACACATCTAGTGATAAGTTCTTGTAGTCCTTTGACCACCTTGTTGTCGTGCAGTAGTTTCATGCATGTCTGCAGAAAGGTAGTGAGCATTGAAGGATGCATTCCTGGTTCTAATTGATCCTTACTACCTGAAGTGGAGGCCTCCGTCAAGCTCTTCTTAGCTTCCATGAATGTCTCCTTTGTGCGTTCTAAATCAAACTCAGGTTCCTTTGTAGGAGCCTTGCAAACCCACACACTCTCTTCTAGCTACTTTCCCTTATCATCTCACGTGGTCATACTACTCTTGAGCATCATGTTTACATTTGGGTCTTCTTCGCGCAGATTAGACCTCATCATCTGTACATTCTAAGTTGGAGGGGGTTGGAATACCCCTTTTTCATGCATCCTTGCGATCAGCGAAGGGCAGCCTTCTGCCTCATGATCAAACTAAGCACAATACAAGCATGATATCCTTGTTGGGTTGGCACAATCGCGAGCATAGTTCCATGGCCCTCCATAATTGTAACAAATTATTTGACCACGACCCCTTCCTAGTCCCATTCCACCTCTTCCTCGACTACACCCCTGAAATCCAGCATGCACCATCCCTGTATTTGGGTCGAGGGCTCACATTTCGGTCTGCACCCTGTAGGCAGGGGTCTAATCCATCATTAGTTCATAACTTTGGCAAGTTTATTTCCCCCCCTCATGTCTGGCTCCTGCTGGCTCAGGTCTCGGTCAATCATCATCAAAGTCCATGACAGTCAAGGTCTGGTCCTTTAAAGGAAAAAGGTCATTTCGAGGTCTAGGTCTAGGAATTCATCAATTTGGTATGTGAACATGTCTAGTAGAGCCATGCAAGCTAGAGTGAGGCCCTTACACAGTTATGGTTCAGAAAGCTTCATCGTCATGTGGATAGACTCCGACTCTTCTTCAAAACTCTGTTTTGAAGAACAGTCAAAAAATGTCATTTATGGAAAAAATTTCAAAAAAATCCGTCAAGTGATTTTTTCAGATGCAGTCATGGTTTCCGTGACCACATGTCCTGTCTTGCAACCCCCACAAAGAGTGCCAAAAATTGCATCATTCGAGCTTAAATTTCAAAGGGAAAGTGAAAATTAGTGTGTTTTAAAGTCAGTGAAAAAGTGCAAAACTCAAACATTAGAAAAATGGGTTTTTGAAGAGGAAAGAATTAAACCCATCTCTTCCAAGGCTATATATACAAATTTTGGTCATAAATAAATGCATTGTGCCATTACAAGTCTTGAAGAAGTGTTGGAAAGGCATGAGTGTGCATTGGTGGGTGATTGACTGAGTTGGAGGCGACCTTGGAGAGCGCGGCGCATACAACCAAGAGTGCAGCGAACACAGAGGGTGCGGTACACATGCAGCCTACCCAGAGTGTAAGTTTATTGAGGGCGCAGCGCATACCCAGAGCACGGTGCACTGGGCTTTGCGCGCAACGCATATAGTCCGAGGAGCAAACAAGGAGCTGGAAGTCGGTTGGAGGTGAGGATAAGGGCGTGGCGCACACAGCACCCTCCCACCGTTCAAGCCCATAACGAGCGCGGCGTACACCCAGAGCACGGCGCACACAGACAAGAGCGCGGCACACACAGACAGGAGTGCGGCGCACAGAGATAAAGCGCCCAGAATGTGCCAAAACTCCCTCAAATTTTTTGTGAAGCCCCTCTAACTGCAAGGTAGGATCTCAAACCCATTTGTGCATCAAATTCGATAAAGATATGGTGGATTATTGCCGGTGGTTGAATGAAAAAACATTCCATTAAGCAAACGCAAGAAGACCCCAAAGAAAAACCAATTTAATAGGGTTGTGTAACAGTGTTGTTGCTTCCAAGGTTATTTTTCCTACCCTACCCCTGCCCCTTATTCCCCTATGTCATTTTTTCCCCGTTATCACTACCCTAAAACTACCAAAATCATATTCCCTTCCCCCTCCTCCTATTGCTTAATAGAAACCCTAAACCCTACCCCATCACAATGCCCCAAACTCTTCCCACACCCCTAAAAAATTTCTCCCTATAAACCCTATCCCCATTTCATCACTCCCTTCCTAACATTCCCTGTTTCATTTGTTCCCCTTGGTAACAGATACTACAAAGGCACCCAGCCTCACACCATCATCAAAGGGGCAGCCTAATCACAGCCCACATTGCAGTCATGTCATCACCGCATTCGTCTGAGTATGAGAGGGGGACACAGAGTGACTCATCCTCAGAAGAGCAGGCTCCCAAGAGACACCACAAGAGTGGCAAACATGTCAGGGATGAACCCACTACCCTCACCAAGTTACAAGCATGCCCTCTTTCCATGTCATCCTTCCAACATTTATCATGTTTCGAATTTTGTCAAAGGGTGACAAATGTCAGAGTTCATCATGAGTTGGCCCGGTTATTTGTGCTTCATCTACATGGAGGTCAGTCTACCTTGGTCGGGGTCACTTTCACCTTAACACCCAAAGCTATATCATTGGCAACAGGTATACCAAATGTTTGGGAGCAGTGGCATAAGAGCCAGCAGGATCCATACATGAGGGGGGGCAGCGAAAGAGGAAGGAAATATTGTATCAACTCCATAAACCAATTCAAACGGTGACATACCTATGGACTTCTTCTGGCTGACCCGATCTGCCCAAAGCACATTTACCAACCTTTTATGCCAGCTCTTCTTGTTCATTTCCAGCAGCTTCTTGATTATGTTGACCAATGATTTTTTCGAATATTCCACCAATCCATTTCCTTGCAGATGATAGGCAGTTGAATGACCCAAAATAATGTGATATTTATGACAAAATTCTACCATCCGCTTTGATTTGAAAGTTGCTGCATTATCGGTGATTAGCTTGTTCGGACAGCCAAAGCGAGACAAGATGTTATTTTCGAGGAATGAAATGATCACCGCATCTGTAGCTTGTTTGGTAGGGATCGCCTCAATCCATTTTGTGAAGTAATCTGTGGCTGTGAGGATCCATTTATATTGTCTGGAAGAAGCGAGATGAATTTTGCCAATGAAATCCAACCCCCATTGCTGAAAAGGGGAGCTCACCTCTATGGGCTTGAGTGGTAGAGGTTGTAACTTTCACTTTCCTTCGAAAATTTGACACTTATGACAGCACTTAACCATCCTATATACATCAGCAAACAATGTCGGCCAATAGTACCCTGCTCTCAAAATTTTGTTTGTTGTTGACTTCCAAAAGAGGTGACCTCCACAGTCTCCTTGGTGGCAGTCCTCCATGACTTGCTTTGCTTCCTGTTCCACCAAACAATTTAACAAAACTCCATGGGGATATTTCCAATACAGTGTTGAATTAAGAATGTAGAACTTGGCAGCCTTCAACTTAAGTGTTCTCACTTTGTTTCTAGTCATGTCGGGCGGAGGTGACAAATTTTTTAGCACATATATGATATCAAAATACCATGGAGAAAGAGCAAACATTTCAGATATCTGAATTGGCAGTTCTTCATTGTTCTCATCAGACAAAGCAGCGATCAAATTTATGTCCAAAGCATGCAAGTTTGATTCAGCCATTAGCTTCGCCAATCCCTGTCGTTTCACCAGTTTTGCGGGCTTTATTTCTATGTCATATTCCAGCAAGGCTGCAATCCACTTGCCTCTTCTTCCTTCCGGATCGGCCTGCACTAAAACATCCTTTACAGCAGCGTTAGGAACATAGGTCAGAACGTGAGAATGTAGAATATACACACAGAAATATTTCAATTCCTTCACATGTGCAAGAGCCTATTTTTCAATGATGTTATACTTTAAAGTTGCGTCTCTTATAGCTCTGCTGAAAAATGCAATGGGTCTTTCATGATCATCTCTTTTCTACAATAATACCGCTACCATAGTATGCTTCGAAGCAAATGAAAAAAATATGAAATCCTGAGTATAGTCCGGCTTACTAGAACTGGTGCTAAGGAAAGAGCCAATTTGACCAAATTGAAAGATTTTACTGCCTCTTTCGTCCATTTCACTTGGTTTTCCTTCTTAAGCATGTTTTTCATTTCTTTTAGATGCTCCGCGAGATTGGGTAAAAAGCGGCGGAGGAAGTTCATCTTGCCATTGAATGATTGTATCTCCTTTTTATTCAGGGGCAGATCTATTTGCTGAATTGCTTGCACACGTGCCAGGTCAATACGAATTCCATCCTTGGAGATAATGTGTTCGAGTAGTTTGCCTTCTTCCATGGCGAACAAGCTCTTCTTTGGATTCAGCGACAAGCCATATTTTCTGCACTTTAGGAAGACAGCTTTAAGATGGTACATGTCTTCATCATATTTAGAAAACACTGTCAAGTCATCCAAATACACCACCAAAAAGACATCTTTCTCATTTCCAAAAGCCAAGTCCATAGCACGCTGAAATGTGGCACCCGCATTTTTCAAACCGAAAGGCATTTTTTGCATAATGAAAGGTCCCCCATGGAGTGGTGAACACGGTCTTGTCTCAATCGTCCTCATGGACAGAAACTTGGTTATATCTGGAATAACCATCAAGCAGATACATGCGAGATGCCCCCACTACTCGTTGAAGTATATGGTCCATTTTGCGCAGTGGATAGTTATCCTTCAATGAGACTTTGTTAAGATTTCTGAAATCGATGCATAAGCGAATCTCCCTTGTCTTTTTCCTTACGGGTACCAAGTTGGAGATCCAATCTGAAAATCTAAATGGCACAATGATCCCTGATTTGTACAACCTGTTGATCTCCTTTTCAATAGATGGCAGCAACTTTGGATTTAGCCTTCTCAACTTTTTTCTGAATGGTTTTTGATTAGGCTTGATGGGTATAGTGTGCTGAATTATATTGGTGTCATACGTCTTTAAATCGTAATAGTCCCAAGCAAACACATCTGCAAATGAAGACATCAAACTGATATATTTGTCCTTGATCTTTGGCGGCAATGCTTTGGATAATTTTACCAATTTAGGATTTGCAGTTGTCCCGATATTGACCTCTTCCACACCCTTCTCTGTTCGCTACAATGTTGGCTTGCGAGCTACATCATCTTAATCGAAGAGTTCTTCTAGAGGTATCAAGCCTTTAGGAATAATGTTATTCTCCAGCTGCAACACGTCCATTTCATTGATCTGCAGTTCATTTGTACCATTTCCTTTTCCATCATCATTTTCTTCATCAATTGAGGTCTCTTTAAACTTGTCTTTGTTTTGCAGAAAATCATCAATCTCGTCATCATCTTGGGACACTTTCCAATATCTCTGATTGTCTGGAACGGTTGGATGGTGCTTGACATGGATTTCAAATTTGTTACTAGAGTTCATTAGGATTTTCAAACTACTCGTTGCCTTAGCAAGAGCATCGGAAATGCTATTTTGTATGCGAGGCACACATGTCAAGGTGTATTCTGAGAATAATTTCAAAATGTCTAGGACTGCGTTACGGTAGGCCCGCATCCTAGGATGCTTTGCTTGATATTCACCTCTGACCTGCTTGATAATTGTCTAGTCAATTTAACGTCTTAAATTGCTCTACATAAATTATCAATCCGGGTATCGTAAACTGATGAAGTGTGGTGCACCATATGTGCTTAGTTAACCTTTTTCTTACTTCGTTGTTTTATAGATTTTATTTTGTTTTTGGGGTTTTTTTTTGTTGGTTTCCTAAAGTATCTAATGCAAATGGAAATCCTAATCAAAGTTTTCAAAAAGGTTTTCAAACTTGTAATGATGAAATCAATTACTAAGAGAAAATAAAAATGTACCTAAATTCTAATTAAACCAAATAGTGAGCTAGTGACTATGAAACCCAGTATCCTTGTTGTTGTATAAAAAGAAAACTGAACTTAAAGCAATTCAAAAACTATAAGCAAAGTAAACTAAATCATATTACATCAACTCATATTCTGACCCCTCAACATTCGACTCGCTCTGGCTATAGGAGGTAATCATAAACAAATTGAGTAATATGATATCTAAATTGCATAAAATGAAACTAAGATAAACTACGCATTCATACTTCAATCCCTCACCATTTGACTCGCTCTGGCTATAGGAGGTAACTGAAAATGACATGAGTAATATAATCACTAACTTGCATAAAAATAAACTAATATCAAACCACGCATTCATACTTCAATCCCTCACCATTCAACTCGCTCTGGCTATAGGAGGTAACTGAAAATGACATGAGTAGTCTAATATCTATCTTACAGAAAAGTAAATGAACAAAACAAAACTGAAAGAAATAAACAGTGCTGGAATTAGAACTAAGAAAATAAATCAGCAGAAGGAAAAGATAATTCCATCATATCATTAATCATTCAAAAGCTATGTGCATTACTAATCTACAATCAACTGGTTGAACACACTTGCATGAATTAAAATTGCATGAATGAAAAATCTAATCTATCAAACTTGAAATCAATCAAATGACATAATGAAATCAAAGCAAAATTTACAAAATGAAATCTACTCTACCTTACATTCTAATGTGCTCCATGACATCTACTTCACATCTCCTTC
>APFE030515802.1:8103-18389 GCA_000404065.3 Pinus taeda
GACAAATGGCAGAAGCAGTTGGCTAGGTGGAAACCCAGAGAATCTTCTAGAAACTGCCCATTTGACACTTGCCTCTCTGAATTCGCCCAGGGATGAGTAAGAGGTCATGAATCTCCAAGTGGAACCAATAACTATCAAAGAGAGCACACTTATCAAAATCCCAGAAGCTGACTCACCCACCTGCAAATATCTATATATGGATCCCTCATCCCAGAGACCCAAAGGCTGAAATCTTGTATTTTGTAAGGAAGTGTTGTTGGTTTCTTTGTGGAACATCATAGTGTTGGGTCATCTAGATTTTCATGAGGTGAAGAAGGGCTTTCATGCTGGGAGGATGATGATGGGTTAGATCAATGGGTTGTAATCCTCTCTTCTACTCTTTCTATCAATAAAGCTATTTGAGTTTTCCTCCGTATTCTTGTATGTCTAAGTTGATATATGCATATGTGTGGTCAATATATATCTGATCCTATATTGTTTATGATTGTAGATCTCCATGCTTTGATGGTATTATGTTGCTTTGACTCTACAGCTGTTCTTTGAAGCGGGACAAGCGAGGAAGGAGTGGCAAAGATCTGTCAAAGGGGAGAGGAAACAAGCAAGGAGCCAAGCAAATGACTAAGGTTGGTACTCTCTGCTTCTCTCTCATCTGCTTCTCATAAAGGAAAACACAAGTGACTTTAGTTTGTTTGTTTCTAAGATAGCTACCCATCTTAGTGGGACTAGTAGCTCTGAATGGACACTAGTTTTCCCAATAACAAAATGGTGAATCCAATGGGGAGCGAATAGCTTGTTTTCTTGTTTATATTTGTTTGCTTTATAAACTACAGATGGATCCTGAAGTCAAGCCAGCTAGACTTCGAACTGCTTTTGCTATGAAAATACAAAGTAGATCAATGCTGCTTCAGTCCATCTCCAGGTTTTGTTTATAAACTGAACAATTGATTTGAAAACATCCTAGTTGCCTTGGTGGTGGCTCAAGTAATCTCATTAGATCAGCCCCTATGCTTTGTATTTACTGACTATCATTAGCTCAACCTAAATCCCTGAACTAAGCTGCAAACTATGACCAAAAACCAAGTTAAAGTCTCAATTCTGGACCATTGCACTGTCTCCTTTTGATATTCTGGATGCATCGCACCTCCCATGCGTTGTAGGTGAGATGCATCCCTATTTCCCTATGTTACAGGTGCGATGATCAGATAAGACTGTTTCTGCCTCCAGATTTTGGTTTGTCTTCATTTCTTCAACTTTATTCAGGAGTTTTGTTGTCTATGATCAGTATACCATTGTTGAAACTCCCTTCCTTTGCATTATTTAGCCTCCATTATACAAAGAATTGTAAATGTTTTTATTTATTTTTTGCCATTTACAGTTCTCCTTTACAAAAAGTAGCTTAATCGAACTGTCATCTTTTAATTTGGTAGTGTCACAAGTGTTGTTTTCAGTCAAAGAAAAGAATCCTACTCTTTTTTATGGTTGATTACACTGTTACTCTTGTATTTGATTTGAATTAATAGTATTTCAAGTGTCAAAAGCAGTTTTCAAATTGAAGTTGAAAGTGTCTCTCTTAGCCTTCCTTTCATTTTTTAAATTCGAAATCGCAAAGTGTCTTCTTAGCCTTCCTTTCATTTTTTGAATTCAAAATCGCAAAGTAGTCTACCTTTTGTTTTTTGAATTCGAACTCGCAAAGTATCATTAGTCTTCCTTTCTTTTTTTGAATTTGAAATCACAAAGTGTCGTCTTCATCTTCCTTTCATCTTTTGAAGAGAAAATTGTTAGTATTGTCACTTTGAGAGAAAAGATAGTTCAGATTTGTACTTATCATTATTTTTGTCATTCACACATTAAGAAAGCATAAAACAAATACATGCATGTGCATTTGCATTTAGACTTCTTGTTGATTTTGATTTAGAACAGTGCATCTAGTGTGTGCTCTCTGCTCTATGTTGAAAGAATTTCGCTTCTCTTTCCTTAGTAGCTGGGATTTTCATCGAAAAAAGAGAAATAAACTACTATTTATCATCTTAGATTGCATATTTAGGATTTGTATATCTACATCATGCAGTGAACCTTAAAGGAAAACTTCTTAAGAAAGATCAATTGTAAAATAAATTCAATGAACTTAAAAACGCTTTGGAACCTAATGCACAACATTTAGAAGTCTAGGCTAGAGACGTATTCTAGCATTGTAAATCCTGGTAACTATCGCTTTCATCGTAGGTTGGGTGATTCCTCCTCTCTGAGACGACAAGTGCCAGTACGGACTTGTGCTCCCACGTATCGTCGAGTATATATTGGGAGACCACGATAGGCTATATCCTTTATCCTTAGGAAGCCTTGTCTGCCGCCCTATCGATCGCAATGCATTGAACACAACATTCAGGAAGATTGACTGCCGTACCGTAAAAAGTATTCTACAGTTTTGCGATTGGTTTGGTAATCCCTCTGTCTAGATTTCCAGAGTAGTCACTTTCGTTCCTTTTTAGACTCCTTAAAAGAAAAGATCCATCTGAGCACTTGTCACTTTAGGCTCATTAAAAATCGAAGGTGACTAGATTCATCTTTAGCTTTTTCTCGACACTTAAAAATTGAAAAAGCGGGTTGTTTCAAAGCGTCATAAAATTTATTTTACTCAGAATAACGTCATTGTTCCCTCGTTGGTCTTAGGTTGAGAAAAATGGAGTCCACTAATCAAGGGTTTCCCCTTGGAGGGAATCCTAGCCCTTTCTTCTCTTGGGAACATGTTGGTGCACCTCATGTGGCTACATTGTCCCTTCCAGGACTGACAATTGGCCTACCAATATGGCTCTTCTCAACCTCTATCGTTCAAAACACCGTGATTCCTAAGCAATCAAATCAGCAACTGGATGATACTAGAGTTACCCCCCAACCTTCTACTTCATTTGTTTCTCCCTCTCCTTCTTCCTTTTTGATTGATGAAGATAGAAAAACTAAAAACCAAGTAACTAAGAAGAAGAAGAAAGAGAGGAGAATAAGAAGAAGAAGCCAACGAAGAAAGGGGGCAACCAAGCATCGTCTAGTGAAAATCCACACACTGCACTGTCCAAACCTAAATCTCCATGTGTCATTTGCAAAGGAGACCGCTATCATTGAGATTGTCCTTGCATCCCACGGATCTTAAGGGATTGGTCTCCCCGCTTACACAATCTGGTGTCCTCAACCTCTGATGATCATGTTGAAAGTACACCATCAACTAGTGAAAACAAACTCACCGGACAGAAAGGAAGATCTAAAATTCCTTGTAAACTGTGTGAAGGCGATCATGTCATCCACCGTTGTCCCTTCCTAGACGAAGCTAAAAGAGTCTTGGATAACCGTCCTGCTTCACCACTACAACTTCCTCCTGGATACAAGAAACTATTGCCGAGTCCATCACTAGTTGAAAATCCGACTGACACACCTTTGTTGTTGGTAGAAGCATCTATCATTGAAGATAAACCCTCTAAGTCCACATCAAACCAAATTCAATAGGTCGAGACGGCAGTCGGCCCAGTCTTGTCTTCAGAAGGTCTACCTTTAGATGATACAGTCACCAAGGAGAATGAGAATAACACCGTTCAAATTCTCTTCGTAAACACAGACTCTGATGAATAGGGGGGCAATCTACCTATTCCTTTACTGCAGGAAGGAAGTTCGTCGGAGACGTATCCGGTCGTTTATTCGGTCCCACCTCCAAGCAACCTAGTCATTTCCTTCGACTGGAATCTACTAGGCAGACCCCGTCTACCATCTAATGTACCATTCCGAATCATAGTACAAGCTTATAGAATGGTCATGGTTAGTACTATCATAGATGAAGGGGCTTCTATGAGTATCCTTTCCTCAACTGCTTGGAAAGCACTTGGTTCACCATCACTTCTGCTCGAGATGTGAAATCTGACAGGCTTCGACAAAGGAACCAGTCGACCGTTAGGGATCCTTCCAAGTTTTCCTATAACTTTGAGAAGGAAAACCGTCTACCTGAATGTAATGGTAGTCCAAGGACCTTTAGATTACAATATACTCCTTGGGCATGACTACATTTATAGCATGGGAGTCATTGTCTCCTCACGCTTTTGAGTGATGTGTTTTCCGCATGAAGGCTGAGTGGTCCAGCTCATAGACCAGCTTTCATTCCCTGGCTCACACATAGTTAATAGTCAAATGCCACCCAAACTGGTATTTTTGCGCAAGGAATGTGTCATCAATGTCAAATCCATCCACTTGATGAGCACGAGTAATTTGGTGATTGTGACTGAAACCTAGAAGGAATGCGCCCTAGTTTGCTTCGGCAGGAAAACCCCAGTTATAAGGTAGGTTTTCAAGTAGGAATATGACTATTCTGACAAACCCATCCATTTAGGAAAATGGGATTAGACTGGAATAATATTCCTCCATCAGAAGGTATGCCTTTCCTGATAGAGCCAAGGAAGTGTTTTGTCTACAAATTGAATGGTAACCTGGAAACTCTACTTCGTTATACTTGGGGGCATGCAAACCTTTTGTAAGCAAGTGAAAAGCGATCAGTGTAACTCTAACCCCATAGTTTTTACTAACTTTAACTGCTTAAGTTAGGTGATTGGTCTGATCAACCATTCACCTTTGTAAATGCAAAGTAAAGGATATGTTTCGCGCCGAGCCCCTAGGACAATAGTTGGTCGTTCCTAGCTTGTATACAAAAGGCTTCGGAGCAAAGTTTCGAAGGGGGCAAGCTCCCTAAAAAATGAACCTATCAATGAGACATCCTTATGATACGACTGGCACGAACAGTTTTACGTGAAGTTCAAGCTCATTAAAAAATAAACCTAGCAATGAGCATATGTTCCACCAGAGTTTAAGCTCATTAAAAAATGAACCCACCTTTGGTAAATAACCATTGCGATCGCATTATCATCAGATTTTGAGCCTTGGTCACGTTCTTACCATCACCTCCACTCTTTTTTAGCCGATCTTACACCTCCATTTGATTGTTTACCCCTTTTGAGGAACAACTGCGACGAGTGATTCTATTAGCCACCTTCTTTACACTGCCATGATTGAAGAGTTCCAACCCTCACCTGGAACCAACCGCTACCCGAAAACATCACTCGTTCCTCATAAAACAAGTCTCCTTTAAGCTCTTTTCATCTGACTCATAACTAGTGTCGATTCAGAGCTGCTAGTCCCACTGAGACGGGTAGCTATCTTAGAAACAAACAAACTAAAGTCACTTGCGTTTTCTTTTATGAGAAGTAGATGAGAGAGAAGTAGAGAGTACCAACCTCAGTCTTTCGCTTGGCTCCTTGCTTGTTTCCTCTCCCCTTTGACAGATCTTTGCCACTCCTTCCTCGCTTGTCCCACTTCAAAGAACACCTGTAGAGTCAAAGAAACATAATCTCATCAAAGCATGGAAATCTACAATCATAAACAATATAGGATCAGATATATATTGACCACACTAATGCATATATCAACTCAGACATACAAGAATATGGAGGAAAACTCAAATAGATTTATTGATAGAAATAGTAGAAGAGAGGATTACAATGCATTGATCTGACCCAGTGTCATCCTCCCAGCATGAAAGCCCTTCTTCACCTCATGAAAAGCTAGATCACCCGACACTATGATGTTCCACAAAGAAACCAACAACACTTCCTTACAAAATACAAGATTTCAGCCTTTGGATCTTTGGGATGAGGGATCCATATATAGATGTTTGCAGGTGGGTGAGTTAGCTTTTGGGGTTTTGATTAGTGTCCTCTCTCTGATAGTTCTTGGTTCCACTTGGAGCTTCATGATCTCTTACTCATCCCTGGGCGAATTCAGGAGGCAAGTGTCAAATGGGCAGCTTTTAGAAGATTCTATGGGTTTCCACCTAGCCAACTGCTTTTGCCATTTGTTTACTCTTGCTCATCAGACCCCACAGAAGGGCTTTTTAGTATGCATCGCACTTTTTGCATGTGGCAGGTGAGATGCATCACACCCTTAGCACTGAGCAGTCTGTATGGTCCAGTTTTGACCATTTCTGAGTAGTTTTTCAAGGAGAACTTCTGGGAGATGATGTAATCAGCTGACCTTACTCCTTTAGGGTATGAAACAACAATTTTAGGGACTTAGAAACCCTTGGTTTATGGACATATGTGATTGGGGGTTGCAATGCCCAAATATGTCTATAACAATAAGACTTCATTGTATCAATGCCAAGATTTTTTCTTTGTTGCTATGACTATGAATTTTTCATGATGTATCTTTTCTTTTGCTTCATCTTCACCCTCCAAAGGTTCTAGGTGAGTGTTGAAACCTTCCAAGTCAACATGACTTGCCACCTCTTTGTCTTGATCCAAGACTCCTTCAGTTCCTTCATGATGGTTCTTCCTTTTGCTCCCTCTTCACAAGTTCTCTCTTGTAGCCTCTCCTTGATGACTTCCCTTAAGAATCACCATCTCATATTGAGATGATAACACCTACAAATGAAGTCCACTAATGAAAAGCCAACATCAGTCAGAAATAATCTTTTCTACCTCTACCTATTCATGGAAAATGCTTATTGTTATAGGGAAATTTACAAGGGATTTGAGAGAAAGAAGTTAAGAATTACACAGTTGAGGACTACAAGAACCCAGGTATCACCACACTTTCCTATAGAACTACACAATGCATAATTAGGGAAGGCTTAGCAAGGTTCTATGCAATGGGCAAGTCCAGGAGACAAGGTGATGAACTTGTTAACTAAGGATGTGCATCACGCAGTTCCCAAGGAAGATGAGGTAGGGATTGTGTATTTGACCTTCATGGGGACTAAGGGATGGACTTATTATCCATTAGCACTACAAAATGCATGATATGAGGTAAGGTAGGACAAAACACTGTGCAGTGAGGGGTTTCAATTAGCATGGGAGGTTAAGACTAACCACTGTAATTGCACAATGCATAATGATTGTGGGGAAAACTCCAAGGATTTCATAGTTGGGCATAAAATTGACTTAGTGATGGCCCATTTTTTACTAGAACTGTGTAATGTGAAGTTGTGGCAAGGCAGAAAAATGGGATTGCACAATTGAGAAAGTTATAGAGATAGGGAGGCATGTTAAGGCAATATATCTATGCAATGCATAGTACTTGAAGAAGAAGCTTAGGGGACTGCACAGTTGGGCATGAAAGTGACTTAGGGATGTCCCACTATCTACTGCAACTATGTAATTCACAATCCAAGGTAGGAGGGATCATTATCTGTGCAATTGGCAAGACTAAGCAGCCAAATTGATGGTCTAGACTCCAAGGTTACTCAATGTGCAGTTGGAGGAGCTTTTCCTTAGGATGAGCAGAGTGCACAAGTATGAGAGGTAAGGATTTCATCACTGAGACTTAGGAAGGTGTAGAGTACTCATCACTTGTTTGGGATATTAAGTATGTTCATGAGTTGCGAAGATGTGATAACAAGGATGAACTCCAAAATTGGCTAAGTGTTGGATCAATGAAACAAGGGAGAAAACATGATATAAACAAGTTCCAAACCGAATCACACACTTATATACCATCAAATAAAATCCAATAGAATGCACGCACTAAAAATCTACATCCATGAAATGATAGCAAAGTGACACTTATTTCTAAGTTCGATAGTTGAAATGTAACATTGTGGCACTTAGAATACAAGTTACGAAACAAGTGTTGACTACAACCAGAAAGTGTGATAAGTTGTGGGAGATAATATAGTGCATATTATTACTATATATATGATCAAGTAATTTAAAATAGTGTGCTAGAGCTTCCTCTAGTGGTCTTCCATAGTGCGACACATGCAAGAGTGAAAACAGTGAAAAACAACACTTGTGACAGTAAAAAAAAGTGAAAACGAAACTTGGAAAAACTAAAGAAAATGAAAGCGACACATGCTAAAGTGAAGAGAAATAAAAATTGACACTTGTGAAAGAAAAATAAAGAAAAACAAATACTGGTGAAAGTGAAACCAACACTTGTGAATAAAAAATGTGCACAAAAGTGACAGTTGAGAAAAATTACTAGGATGATGATACACTTGAAGATAAGAATGAGAGAGAGTGTAAACTGGTATTATGCATTGGCTATCCATAGGGATTATGTAGTCACTATCCCTATCAATTGCATAATTAATGTTCTTATATATTTCACAATTTTTAACTTCAAATATAGACATTGACCGTTAAGCTTTGTGCGAAAGAAATGCACTTGTAGATGCATTAAAAGCTAAGCATGTCCAAGCATGTGGCTTCAACACTTTAGAATCTCAAAAGAAGACTTAATCATTTGGAAAAAATGAACCAAACTTGAAGTGGCAACATAAAAATTGAGATGAAAGATCATAAGATCACGAGGAGGCTCTAAAATTCAAGAGTAGGCAAAATTTTGGAGGGTGTTTGTCGCAACACAACAATTGGCAACAGACTGGAAGAACTCCAAATTCTTTGCTTAGGTATACCTTTGAGAACAAAGTCTTAGTCTTTCAGGAAGTATTGATTCACCGTATATACCACCTTAGCTTCCCCATTTATCCTGATTAAAGATATAGTCTCTCCTTTTCCTTTCTCAACTTCAAACAAATTTACAAGACTAGTCATACCTCAATTATTTCAATTGGGGAAAACAATAATGAGTATATTAGAATTTTGATGTTTAGAGAGCACTTTCCCTATTTTTTTTCTGCCACTAGTGAGCCTATTCAATACTCCAAAAAAGTCACCTCTAGTGAGCCTTTTTAGTGCCCCGGTGAAGTTTCTTGCTTCACCTCTCTGCGCAGGAAGTCTTTCTTGCCTTTCACCCTTTATTGTATTGTTAATATGGTCATTGGAATTTCATCCAGACTTATTGATATCAAGAGAGGTTATTCCTTCAAATATTTTTATATACC
Organism: Pinus taeda; assembly: GCA_000404065.3. Classification (NCBI taxonomy): domain Eukaryota; kingdom Viridiplantae; phylum Streptophyta; class Pinopsida; order Pinales; family Pinaceae; genus Pinus; species Pinus taeda. The sequence continues at coordinate 16,976 of APFE030515802.1, forward strand.
TCTGAAATTAATATGCTCACTCTTAGTTTTCTCCTTTCCCTTCTCTACTTGACTATATATACAAGCAAAACACCATTGAATTACCACATCTAGTCAAGGAATGAAGATCTTAAAATAGATATGGGAATCATGGTTTTTCCTATAGATTTCCATTTGAATGAATCATATTTTCCATTTAGACATCATTGAATTGAAAGATATCAGGCCGAAGTGAAGAAGAGGGACCAAAAGTTAACCAAGTGTTGTTGTATGTCACAAAAACCCTTTAAAAATTTCACCACATTTTTCTTTTGAGCCAAACAAAAGAAATTTTCATGGATTGTCTTATTAAAAAAACATGAAGGAAAATACATGAAACAAGAGAACAATATCAAAAGAACAAAGCAAATGGAAAATTGAACTGAAAAGAAACATGCGAGGAAAAATCAAGAAAACAAAGAAAAGACTACATGGAGAGCAAATGCAAGAAGAAAGAAGAAAATAGAATGAAATTATACGTACTCCTAACCTAACCGGGTAGAAGGTCAGGGCTAAGTGAAGTGAAATTCAAATGTAGCCACAAAATTTAACAACTAAATTTAACCAGCTTTTAGCCTTACCTTTTCGATTAGAACAACAATCAAACAAACCTTGAAAGCTTCTTGTGAATCTATCATCATTTGTATTGTCATTCTTATTACTAGTGACAAAGCATGTTAAGTAACATGATTCCAACAACTTGTAGATTCGATCATGGAATTCAAACAATCCTTGTGAGAGATTTGGAATTTTTGGGAATATGAACTTTTAATTAACTCGATTGAATTATAAAGAGATCCTTGTGAAGGAAAATTAATCTGATCTTGTTCAGGAGCTTTGTCGAGATCGTGAGAACATAACATAACCATCAACAAAGGCTAAAGTGCATCAACTACTTGATAAATATCTGAATAGTGAGATAATGAACCATAAAGATCAACTGGTTCAATAATATCAATTGATGTAAAATAGTTGTCATCATATATACAGTGGGAAAATGATTAGATGCTTGACATCTACTAGACCTAGTGTTATGATTAGATGGATCGGTTAAGGCATAAGACTATCTATTATTGGAAAATAAGGATAGATCAATTCAAGAAGTTATACAAATGTTGTGAATAATAGAACCACTTTCCTCACGTGTTAAATGTAACAAATCATTTCCTTGTATATGATTACAAACTAAACCAGCAACATAAAAATTAGATGAATTAAAAATGAATGCTAGTATAGAAAATACAGGAAACCAATTAGGATACGATGGATCAACATGTGTTTAATTACATTAAACCTTTATATCAACTTGGGAAATTAATCCTCCAAGATTGTTGGGTTTTGTTATATTATTTCCACGACTAGCCCACATTGTTAATCTAGGGGTTAGAGGGGCAGC
>APFE030515802.1:19999-42497 GCA_000404065.3 Pinus taeda
TGATAAAGGAAAGGGATCTGATGATTCTCCTTCTGCAGAGGCGAAAACCACCTCAGATGAAGGTGGGTATGTGTACTTGGCTTCTTCAAGTACACATGTAGATCATGAGGCATGGTTGATTGACTCATGTGCATCCTTTCACTTCACACCCCATAGAGAGTGGTTCTGCGAGTATGAGAAATACGATGCTGGTGATGTCTTCTTATGGGATGCTAGGAGGGCTAGAATCATTATTCGCAGAAAAGTAAAGTTGAAGTTGCAAGGTGGAAGGGTTAGAACCCTTCCAGGTGTTCTGCATATTCCTGCGTTGGCCAGAAATCTGATTTTGTAAGCAAGTTGGATGATGCAGGTGTAAAGACAGTGTTCGAGAAGGATACCTGCAAGATGGTTCGAGGAGCACTGGTATTGATGCGGGAAGTTCGGATTGGAACTCTGTACAAGCTGCAAGGTAGCACTGTTGTTGACAGGTGCAATAGTTCTATGGTTCCTGAAAATGGAGCAGAAAATCTAGTGGTCTCTGGAGAGAAGACCATGCTGTGGCATCAAAGGCTTGGACATGGAGAGAAGGGCCTTCGAATACTTCATGGTAAAGGTATGGTAGAAGGTATGAGTAATAGCTCTCTGGATTTTGATTTCTGTGAAAATTGTGTATATGGGAAGCAAAATCGGGTGAGTTTCCCCTCTGGTGGTAAGAGGACGAAACAAATATTAGAGCTTGTGCACAGTGATGTGATTGGACCTGTGAAAGTTCCATCACTGGGTAAGTCTGTGTACTATGTATCATTTATAGATGACTTCTCAAGGAATACATGGATATATTTCCATAAGAAGAAATCTGAAGCCTTTGACAGGTTTAAAGAATTAAAGGCTCTCGTGGAAAATCAGACAGAGAAGAAGATAAAGGTGCTGAGGAAAGATAATGGTGGAGAATTCTACAACAAGGAATTTGAAAAATTTTGCAAGAAGTGTGGTATAGCACGGCAGAAGACTACTCCATATACACCTCAGCAAAATGGAGTCACGGAAAGAATGAACAAGACGTTCATGGAAAGGGCAAGAAGCATGCTCAGTGGTGCCGGGTTAGGACAGGAATTCTGGGCAGAGGCGGTGGATACTGCATGTTACTGGTCAACAGGTCACCTTCATCAGCGTTGGAGGATAAGACTCCACAAGAAGTATGGACTGGTAAGAAACCCTCTCTTTCACATCTGAGGGTATTTGGATGTGATGCATATGTACATGTTCCAAAGGAGAAACGAACCAAGTTGGATAGTAAATATGAAAAGTGCATCTTTATTGGGTATAAGGATGGTTTAAAGGGTTATAAGCTTTGGAACCCAGTAACAAGGAAGGTTGTGTACAGTCGAGATGTGGTGTTCAGAGAGGTTGAAGATGTTATTAAACATGAAGTCCAACCAAAGGAACTTGAGAAGATAGAGTTTGAACTAAAGGAGAATGACAGACTCTTAGCAGAGGAGGAATTCAGAAGATGAAGAGCACAAACGCCGCTGTAAAGAAGATAGTCGAGGAAAGAGGCAGCCAGAAAAGGTAAGTTCCATCTGCTTTCTGTTCAAATTTTGCTTTGTTTGTTACTGATGATGATCCCAGAACTGTGAAGGAAGCAGTGAATTCAGAGGATGAAAAACTCTGGAAAGAGGCCATGGTTGATGAAATGGCATCTTTGCACAAAAATGAGGCTTGGGATCTGGTGGAGTTGCCGGCTGGAAGGAAACCCATTGGCAGCAAATGGGTGTTCAAGAAGAAGACAAATGCAGAAGGAAGGTGGAGAAATACAAAGCTCGGTTGGTAGCAAAAGGTTATTCCCAGGAGCCGGGAATTGATTTTGGTGATATTTTTTCTCCTGTTGCCAAGGTAACTTCTATTAGATTACTTTTATCTGTTGCTACTTCTTTTGATTTTGAGGTAGAACAGATGGATGTGAAGACAACATTTCTTCACGGGGATTTGGAAGAGGAAATCTACATGAAGCAACCTGAAGGCTTTGCGGTGAAGGGTAAGAAAGAACTAGTATGCAAGTTAAAGAAGTCTCTGTATGGGTTACAACAGTCACCAAGGATGTGGTATCATAAATTTGATACATTTATACGGGGACTTGGCTTCACCAGAAGCAAAGCAGATCATTGTGTGTATTATAAATTAATTGGTGACCATGTTATTTATCTGGTCTTGTATGTGGATGATATGTTGCTGGTTGAAAATGACAAAGAAATTATCTAGGATTTGAAGACCTAGTTTTCCTCCAAATTTGACTTGAAAGATCTTGGTGCCGCAAACTATATTATAGGCATGGAAATTAAAAGAGATCAAGCAAAGAGGAAGCTTTGGTTAAACAAGAAGACGTATGTCGAGACAATACTGCAGAGGTTTAATATGCAAGATAGTAAACCAGTGAAGGTTCCTATTCCTGTAGGTGTGAGGTTATCTGTTGAAGAGTGTCCTAAGACACAAGAAGAGGAAGAGGACATGCCCTGTGTTCCATATGCAAGTGCAGTTGGTAGCTTGATGTATGCAATGGTCTGTACTAGACCAGACATTGCACATGGAGTGGGAGTATTGAGCAGGTTTATGTCAAAACAAGGGAAGGAGCACTAGACAGCAGTGAAGCAGGTTTTCAGGTATTTACATCGCACTAGTGATTATGGTTTGTCCTACCAAGGAAGATCAGGATTGGACAGAATGTTGGATATTCGTGGCTTTGTTGATGTAGACTGGGCTGGAGATATGGATCAGAGAAGATCTACAAGTGGGTATGTGTTTAACCTATTTGGAGGTGCAGTCAATTGGATGAGTAAGAAACAATCTGTAGTGCCACTATCAACTATAGAGGCAGAATACATGGCAACCACTCAAGCAAGCAAGGAAGCAGTTTGGTTGCAGAGATTGTGTTCAAGTATGGGGTTAGTACAGGGAGCTATAAGGATAGATTGTGACAGCCAAAGTGAAATTTTCTTGGCAAAGAACCCCACATATCATCCAAAGACAAAGCACATTGATGTTCAGTATCACTTTGTGAGGGATATGATAGAAGACAAAAAGGTGTTGCTGGTAAAGGTTGACACTTTGAAGAATACTGCAAATGCATTAACAAAATTTGTGAGCTCTGAGAAGTTCTCTTGGTGTAGAGGGACAATGGGCATTTCAGTGCTAGAAAAATGACTAATCTCTCTTGTGGCCCCCTGTGGATAGAAAACAACAAGTATGAGAATGTTTGGTCATGTTATATTCTTTCCACGACTAGCCCATGTTGTTAACCGGGGGGGTTAGAGGGGGGGCAGAGCCCCCTTTTGTTGCATTGATTGTGTAGCAGGGCAGGGGGGGGGGTCAAAGGGGGTTTGAGGCATACCCGTAACCCCACTTTATGGGGTCCAGGGAAGCACCCTGGAAAATTTTGGTTTTGGACCCTATGTTAGGATGGGCAGACCCAACTATGGTTTTGTGCATGATTTTCTCACATGTTTTTGGACGTGATGGTTTTCAGTCCATGGTATTGGACGCAATGGTTTATGGTCCATGGTATTGGATGCTTTAGAATGTATAAATATGTATTATAACATTGAAAGGAACATAATGAAAAATCAAGCTGGCAGTCCCGGTTTTGGGATCCATGGGAAAATATCTGTGTATATGTGTTTTATTTCTTATGCTCTTGCATTGTTTATTTTTTGTGTTTTATAATTCATATGCAGGTAATTTCTGTACAAGGTTAAAGCCTACAAAGATGAGGAATTTATTCACCAAATAACTCTAATTCACTAAGACTCAAGAGGATAGGCTGTGCCAGAACGAAAATGATGAAAATCACAATATTCACAAGAAAGACCAAGGATTGATGATTCACATAAGTATTTGACATATATGAAGCTTTCGACCAATGATAATATTTGTCATGATAATTAAAATGGTTTCCTTCATAATTGTGTGCATCCCTGAAAAGTATACATTTCAATCCTGGATTTGACACGAGAGATTCCCATCTCGATGAGTTAACCAAAGCAAAACTCTTCATTTGATAAAAAATCAGATCTTGAAAGTTAAGAAAATTAACTTGGAAATGATGAAAATATTTCAACAATGAGTTTACGTCTAGTGAAACAATGCAGAGAAAAGAATTATGTGAGAAAATACAGATCTAACATGGTTCGGGGATCTCATCAGGATCACGATAACTTGACATAACCATCAATGAAATTTGAAGTGCCTCGACTCCCAAAAAATCCTAGAACTTTCAAATGTTGAATAATTACATTTTGAGAACTGAGTTAGATCACGAATTTCATGTGGACAATTACTATTAGTTAAGTCGAAAAAATCACTATTATAGAGAAGGAAACCATCTACACCACTAGTTTGATCATATTTTACAACTTCAACAAACAGATTACTCAATTCATAGGATTCTTTTGATTGTTTATCTAAGGATGTGTAAGTAAGAGAGGTTTCATGAGTGACCAAAACTAGAGAATTATCCTTACACAAGGCTCGAGGTTTTATAGAATGGAATGGATGCTCAATGAATTCGTTGCTTCCTTCTTCAAGTTGTGCAACCTTACCATCTTGTGTCAATTCAAAATCTTGTTCATTAGATTGTGAACTCGAAGAGCAGGGTATATCTTCATCATGAAATTCATTGAAAGCAATGAGACACAAGGGATGACGGGTTAAAGAAGAAGTTCCTATAAGGGGATCTTCTTGAGAAACCAAAATGTTGGTTGATATACCTATGCATTCATTAATAGGATCATTGTCATTAAAATGATGGTTTTCCTAGGATTTATATTGATTATGCATCATGATTTATTTTGACTGATTGTTGAGATTACAAGATTCTAAATCAACCAAGAATGAAGGAGCATCATCTAGACATAGGGGAATTTGAAATAGGGAAGAGAGATCAAAAGTATTGTCACCTTTCTTCTCCTCTTCCTATTAAATGTGACCTCCTTGTACCTGATCACCATTTGGACCAACAAATTGAAAATCAAAAGCATATGAAGAACTAGTTGGTGGAGTATATTGATCAAGCATATCAAGTTACAAAGTGTCATGACATGTAGATGATAGAGGATGAAAGGTGTCCCTTGAAGAAACAATACTTTTAATGATGTTATATCCAAGATTTTAGTTATGTACATTAATGTGATTTGGGGGAACCAAGCGACCAATCTTCACTTTAGGTTTCTTATACTGATTAGGACATTCCAATTTTTCCCATATATAATGTGGACCATGAAGATAAAGTGTAGTAGGATAAATGGACCATCAATTTGACTTTCAGATTTCCCAACTTCATCGATAACACTAGAGACTACCTTGTTTGGAAATGAAAAGGGAGGAGGAAAAGGGACTAAAATGGAAGTAGGTCCCTCCTCTGGAGTTTTAGGGTTCTCATGATCAAAACAAGTTGGGAGAGCCAAATCAACCAAGGATTCAGATTCATATTGTTTCAAGGAGATTTGAACCAAATGCTGAAATTTTTTATTGAAGAAAACCTAATCCACATCTTCTTTAAGAAACTCATAACATAGGTGAAAATCTATTAGAAAATCCTCTATTGATTCATCAAATTTCATCCTAAGTTGATTAATCCTTTTATAAACATATCGATAATCATACCTTCCAAAGGCTTGATGAAGCTCCTTGAAGATTTGTTCAAATGATTGATTGGAAGAGACTAGTAAGGTATGACACCACAACTTAACTCAACCTTCAAGTGTGAGGGTGAATAATTTACAAGCAACATATTTAGAAGTCACTTCAATAAGATAAAAAAACTTAAGAAATTAAGATGTATGTTGAGCTATCAATATTCCACCCTCACTATCAAACTTTAAGTGAGACAAGTTGTACATAAGTTACATAGGGATTGTAAGATTTTATCTATTAGAAAAACATCCCCAGATTATGATTTGGGAATGAGTCATTCAATATAAGAGATTCAAAATAGACTCAACGAGAACAACTTTCCATCTAGCCCTCCTTTTGGTGCCACTTGTTGATGATGCTATAAATCTTCCAACACAAGGGGTCTCCCGGGTATGAAGTCCCAACTAAACCTAACACCATTTGGAGTAGGAGCCCCAACCGGGAAACAAGGTCGGTTTTCATTATTCTTAAGAATTTCCCTTGGCTGCAAAATAAACATAAGAGGTTATGTAAACAATCTTTGAAACAAGCAAGTTCACAATATGAGGCATGCAATTGCAATGTGTATAAGGTACTTTCACAGAAGAGAAATGAGAGAGTGAGCCTCTAGAAGAAAAGTAATAGAACTATCATAAAACAGACAAAGAAGAGAATGTAAGAATCATTGATTAACATGAAAAGTAGTTCACAAGATAACAAAGATTCTAAAAGCAAGTAACAACGCACATTCAAAAAGATTCATACCAAAGCCAATGAAATAGTTCGTTTTCATTAGTATGTGTGAACATAAACATACACTGAAAACAATGAAAGAATAGTCCCACAATCATTCATGACATATGCATGAAAGTTCATGACCTTTGAGATATTCATATATTAAGTGAAAGTCCCAAGATACACAATTACAATGCTACCATACTAGCCCCAATAGTGGAACATTAAGTCACCACTTTCTCCTCCAAAGAAAGTTTCTCTCTCCTATCCCAAGTTAGAGAAGCCAAGGTGAAAAGTCCAAAATCCTTTCTCTTGAGCTATGAGGGTGTATTTATAACAAATGAGGTGACTCTCCACCTCCCATGTGACTCTTGATCTCCCTCATGACTCTTGAGCTTCTACTAAGAATTTTTGAATTCCTAAATGATCTTTGAGATTCTACCCGACTTTAGAACTTTCTAGTGAATTTTCACATACTATGTGGGACCTTTAGGCTTCCACACATTTTACATTTTCTCATTTTTTTAAATAAAACATTACATTCCACAAATGATGTGGAAAAACACATTGATACATATGAATTTTGTGGTGATACTTTGAGAAGCCATGAATTGGTGATGGTGACATAATACTCCATATATCAATGCTAAGCTCTTATCTTTATTGATATCACTTTGAATTATTTACAATGGATATTTTCTTATTCTTCATCTTCACCCTCCAAAGTGTCTAGGTGAGTATCAGAACCTTCTAAATCGATATGAGTTTCCACCTCTTTATCTCAATCCAAGATTCCTTCATGTCCTTCATGATGGTTCTTCCTTTTGCTCCTTCTTCCCAAGTTCTTTCTTATAGCCTCTCCTTGACGGATTCCCTTAATAATCACCCTATTATATTGATACGATAACACCTAAAAATTAAGTTCACTCATGACAAGCCAACATCAGTCAAAAATCATCTTTTCTACCTCTGCCTGCTCATGGAAAATGTTGCCTATGATAGGGAATTTTGGGAGGGATTTGAGATCAATAAGCTAAGAAATGTGCAATACACAATTAGGGAAGGATTATCAAGGTCCCGCGTAGTGAGGAATTCTAGGAGATAGAGTGATGATCTTACTACCTGAGGATGCACAATGCACAATTCCCAAGGAAGAGGAGGTATGGATTTCACATTTGAGTTTCACATGGACTGAGGAATGTCCTCACTATCGATTAGAACTATGAAATTATTAGTAGGAGGAAAGGTAGGACACAATATTGTACAATGATGGGTTTTAGTTAGTAGGGGAGATAGGACTAGCCACTATAATTGCAAAATCACAGTGATTGAGGGGCAGGCTCTAAGGATTTCGTAATTGGGCATGGCAGTGACTCATGGATGGCCCATTGTCTAATAGAGCTATGCAAGCCATAATTGAGGAAAGGAAGAACAATGAGATTGTGTAGTTGAGCAAGTTAGAGAGACAGGGAGGCAGGGTAGGGCACTATAACTGTGCAATGTGTAGTAGTTGAAGCAGAAGCTTATGGGACTACACAGTTGGGCATGAAAGTGACTCAGGGATGGCCCACTACCTACTACAACTAGGTAATGTGCAATTCAGCGCCGGATGTATCACGAACTGCATAGTTGACAAGGCTAAGAAACCATATTGATGGTCTAGACTCCAAGGTTGCTCAATGTGCAGTTAGAGGATGTTGTCCTTAAGATGAGTAGAATGCACAAATATGAGAGGTAAGGATTTCATCACTAAGATTTATGAGGGTGAAAAATACTCATCACTTTCCTAGGAGATTAAGTATGCTCAAGGGTTGCGCAAGATGTGAGGACAAGGATGAGCTCCAAAATTAGCTAAGTATTGGATCAATGGAACAAGGGAGAAAACATAAAATAAACAAGTTCCAAAACCGAATCATACATATGTATGCCATAAAAAAAATCCAATAGATTTCACCACACTCAAAATCCACATGCATACCTTGAAATGGCAATAAAGTGACACTTATTTCTAAGTGCGATAGTTGAAATGTAGCTTTACAACACGTAGAACACAAGTTATGACACAAGTGTCCACTGCAACCGGAAAGTTTGGTAAGTTGTGGGAGAGTGTCTAGTGCATATTCTTATGATATATATGATCAACTAATTCAGAAGAGTGTGCTAGAGCTACCTCCAATGTTGCACCATAGTGCAACAAGTGCAGGAATGCAAACAATTAAAAGTGATACTTGCGACAATAAGAAAAAGTGGAAACAACACTTGCAAAAACTAAAGAAATTGAAAGTGACACATGCTAAAGCAAATATAAAGAAGAGGAAACACTTTTGAAAGTGAAAGCAAGAAAAAATTACAACAAGAAAAGTGAAAATGATACTTGTGAAAGAAAAACATGTGCAAAAGCGACAATTGAGAGAGCTCATTGGGATGATGGTACACTTGCAACTAAGAGTGAGAGATAATGTGAACTGGGATTGCACACTAAATGTCCATAGGGATTGCATAATCACTATCCCTATCAACTGCATAAGTACAATCATTATATACTGCATAATGTTTGACTCAAAGATAGACATTGATCGTTAAGCTTGCTGGAAAGAAGTGCACTTGCAGTATGTGCAAGAAAGTGACTTCAACACTTTAGAATCTCAGAAGAAGACTTAAGAATTTGGAAAACATCAATCGACCATGAAGTGAGAGTGGAAAACATAAAATGACAGATCATATGATCATGAGGAGGTCCCAAAATTCAAGCATAGGAAAAGATTTGGAGGGTGTTTGTCGGAGCTGCAACAAGAACACAAAGATAAATCACAAATTACTACAACATGCAAAATTAAGTATTAGAGCATTAGAACAAAAAAATAGAACCGATTTAAACTAGTTGTTCATTTTGATAAAAATTTCTAACTAATTTAATAGTAAAAGACAAAGATTAAAGAAATTGAAGGAACCAATTAAGACAAAGCAGAACCAAAATTAAAACGAGTTGTTAAACTACAAATTAGGAGAGATTGACATGAAAATCAAAACAAAATCAGTTCAAAAAAGTTCAAGAGGTTAACTGAGAATAAAAACTGAAGATTAACCATAAAAGTATAGTAAGAAAAGAGGAATAGTGTTTAATTTATTGAACAACAAAATAAACAATAGTTAATTTGAAGGATAGACCTTACGTAAAACTTATTGTTAAACCCATAAATAGAAAATTATTTTTATAAATAATTAGCTCTAAATCTATGTAAACAACAAAATATTATAGAGAATCATTTGAGGGGTGTGATAATTGTGTATCTAAAGACAAAATAGTGAATGAGTGATTAATTGAGAAGAAAAGAGTATTTATCTATGTAAGTATGACAATGAAAGGTTGTTTTAGAGAGAGATGGAACAAGTCTGACAACTATACCATTTGTTTAGTAATATTATGTTTAAGATCTTGTAAATCTAGTTTGAAAATGCATGGAAGAGGGATCTGCATGGTTCAGTAGGTTGGTGCCTACAAATCAAGGAATAGTTGTGTCCTTCAGGCAAATGCTTGAAAAATTATAGGGGTTTGGTGACTCCTGCAAATATGAGATTCTTTCAAATAAGAGAGTTGGTGCTTCCTTTCAGTTTGTGTTGATAAATAGGGAGTTGGGGCTTCCTTCATGTTGGTGCCTAAGAAATCAACAAGTTGGTTCTTGTTGAGAAAGAGAAGGTTGGAACCTTTTGTAGCTTGTAGCCTACACAAATTGGTGTAATTTGAAGTTAGATTTTTGTTTTGCATTGTAATTAAAAAGCCTTTTTAGTTTTCCTTCTTAGGTTTCCATGTTAATATCTTGTGTCCAAATTTGTGAGTTTGATTTTCTATTGATTATTATTGTGTTTGATCCTAAAAACAAACTATTATAAAATTTCTTAGTTTGTCCTTACTCAAAGATACTTTATACAGTCCACAAATTCATAGTCTCAATCATGCAATTTGATAACACAATTCTACTTCAAGAAAACAAAGTGAAAAGAAACAATCACATGAAGACAATTTGCAAACTCATCTATATAACGGAGGTCACCAAACCCCTAGCTACGTCTCTGCATTCATGTAATGCACGAATCTCTTTATTATTTACCCTTCAAAGAGATGTTCTTCTTCTTTCCAATAAGCGCTAAAACCTTCTCACAACATGTGGCTCATGTTCCCAAAAGGGGTTACGTCCTCCTTTACAAAAGGACTTAAGGTTTCCACTTAAATGGCCATTCTCCAATACCAAAATGGCTATTCTTATTCAAATATTTTATAACATACTCTTGAACAAGGTTACAATAATTCATACCCACTCCAAAAGCTCTTGCATAAGGAATTTAAATAATTCTCATGACTCCATAGTCCAAGGAGACCATATCAACATAAAAAGGATCTACAAGCTTTTTAAGGAGACTACAACATCCACAAAATTTGGATCTACAACAACTCGAGGGATAAAAATAAAATAGAATCCCAACTATGTTCATGAGACTCTTAACTAAGCTCATGAGACTCTTAACTTCTCCTTGAGACTAGGAAACTAATTATAATGTGGATTCTCACAATTAAATAATTCCCTTTTTACAAATTAAATGAAAAATACATGATCACTTAAATCCGCCTAATGTATTAATCATTTAAAATTTAATTATTTCCACAATTTTCCAAAGTTTATGTGAGCTTTCTCTTTGGTGTGCAAATCTATTTTGGAACTCTTCATGTGCCACATTTAAAATTTGTTGAAGGCGGAGATACTCCTAGATCAATGTTGCTAAATATTTTTACTTTGAGTAAGAAATTTTTTAAATTGTCAAAAAAAATTATTCACCTCACCCCCCACCCCCCAGTATTTTCTTGGTTTCTAACAAACAATGTTGTTAAATCAAAAAATTAAATATCTCTTTCAAATTTTTATTTTATTTAAATGGGAATTCTATTGCATCCAAATTCCTTCACATAATAATAGATATCACATTTTATGCTATGTTTGGTTATAGTCTTCCTCAAGGGATACCAAAATCATTGACCATAGAATATAATTGAGATGTTTCAAAATGATAGCAACTATCACTATGAAGTTCTTTTGGCATAAACTAAACTACAAGAAGTAAAAGACAAACACATAGTGACTAAACATAACATCAAGAATCATATGAATGTAACTAGCCTCCCCCCACATTTACCCAAGTTATCCTGCATACTAGGGTAATCATGTGTCAAAAAGTTACTATGATATGATCCAACTTCCCAAGTACAATTAAGGAAGTGGAATCAACAAACCAAAACCAAACTGACCTTCCTTAGGAGCTATAGGACCCTCGAGGGCTAACCAACCACTCCAACTACCCAACGCCTATGTTAACTTGCTTTTTAGCTGAACTAAACCCCCAATCACTCCCATGAAAATCCCTCTATGCCACTTTAACCCTCCAGTCACTCCCACAACAAGGCCTCCATGCGATTGCAAACTTTTCCACCCAATTTTGTGCCAACGATTGTGAGATTTAAGTCACTTTTTCAAGCTAGTTTCCAAACCACTACCTAGAACTTCATGAAAATTTCCATAACAATGAATGAAAATAGGAAAAATACTTTTATACAAAACTTAGACAAGAATTTGACCTAACCAAGCCTAACCATGACATACATTTCATCAAACACATGATGAACATGAAATATACAAGTCATAATTACACATATGAACATAAGGGTCTCATACTTATCTGAGAATCTTCAATAAGGTCTGATGTCCTCTCACAATAACTAAAGTATCATATATTAGGTAATTTATTCATTAAAATTTCATCTACTAACCAAAACATAATGAAAGCTATAACTCAAATATGTCATTAAGCATGCATGTAACGAGCATATAATCAAATAAACAACAATAATAGAATAACCATCATAGCTACATAATAACAAGTATATTTAGACATATAACACAAGAGTATAAGATTTCTTATTAACATATGAAAATCCAACCAAGTAAGGCACTACCACCTGACCATAGATTGGGCTAAACCAAATCTTTCTTTCTACCAATCACCTTGGTGCCATATTCCAAGCATGAGTGTGGGATCTCGTGGAATAAACCAAGAATCTAAAACAGGGTTTCTAGTGACCAAACCACCTCAACCCTCAACCAATTATTTCACCTCATGGTCGAACATCACTAGCCATCACCAGATCAGTCTCTATCCAAGTTGTCTAGGGATCTAGAGAATTTGTTCCAACCCAGCTTCTAGGAATATTAACTCAACCCACAACTACCATCAGGCTCCAGACCATGTGTCCAACCAAGGCTTATAGTACTAGTAACTCAACCCACAAGGGCTCCAAAGCGTTTGTCCAACCAAGGCATTCGGGACTAGTAACTCAAACCAAGATGTTACAGGACTTCTAGAGCGTTTGTCCAACCAAGACTCCAGGAACTAATAACTCAACCCACAACCATAAGGAACATGAGCACCAACCAGAAAATAAAAGGTAAAACCCACAACACCATGGCTATCCAGGAAATAGAAAGGCTAGTAAAAACCATTGTCAATCCAGGCAATCCTCCGTGCCAATGACATATCATAACCAAGTAACCACATGCATATGCCATGCATGTCAAAAATAGAAATGAAACCACACATGAAACTCGATACTTGCAAGTAAAACCCATTGTAGCTTCTTCTTGATGTTCCCTTACACTTTCATGCTCTTACATTTCCTTCTTTCTCCAAATCCAAAGTATGCCACAATGATCCAAGAGTTCTCCAAGAAAACTCTAAGTGTGCAAGAGTATGAGAGAGTAGAGAGAGAGCTCCAAGCTAAAACTGATAAAACGATATGAAATGATCCTCAAAAACCTTTTTATCATTGAGGCCTCTATTTTCTTCATTTTCCATTATTTTCCTTCATTTTCCTCCTCACTTGTAACATGTGACCTTTCACCTTCCTTTTCTCCTAATTTCCATTATTTCATAAATAAAATTCCAATAAATGCCTCATGCCTTTCCAAAGCCTTTGCCATTTCCCTTTCCGATTTCCATATCCATCATTTAATCACAAGTGATCCCTGTAACTATGATTTTTTTCCCAACATTCAACTTCGCATACGTGTCCCATGACCTTGGTCTTATTTTTTCCTTTATTATCTTTATTACATGGATTTTTAATCTAGGGTTGTTACAAACCCCTCCGCCATAGGGGAGCACTGTCCTCGATGTTTAATGATACTTACAACCAACAAGGCCACTGAAACCCATAAATACTTCCCATGGAACTTTATAACTTATCTCGTTCCAGTATTTACAATGAACAACTTGCTGAAAATAAAACCAACATGACAAACATATTGCTTATTGGAGATTTATAATAGATCTCGTTGTGGTATTTGCAATGGAAACCATATATAAATATGTACATGTATCAAAACTCATTTGCCTCCATTGAAAAACAATGAAGGATACATAGCCTACATCTAATCAACCATCTCCCATGTAACTTCATCAGGACCAAAGTGCTTCCACGACACTTTAACTTGCTCGATTGTTTGTTTCTGGAGCATGAGCATCTTTCACTGTAAAATGCACTAAGGTTCCAACTGGAATTCTAGTTTTGGTTCCACCTGCAATACAAACAAATCAATCACATGACGAACATCTTTAACATACTTCTTCAATAAACATACATGGAAGACATCTAAGACTTTCATTGTCGGAGGTAGTGCAAGTCTGTAGGTCACTGGTCCAATCCTCTCAAAGATATCGAAAGGCCCGCAATACTGAGGTGCTAGCTTTGCACATGACCCAACACTCAAGGGGATCTTCTTGGGCTTGATGTGGAAATACCCATGTTCCCCAACCTGAAACTCCTTAAACACCCTGTGTTGATTTGCATAACTTTTCTTTCTATCTTGTGCTCCCTTTAGATTCTTCTTGATAACCTACATTTCCTATTCCATTTCTGCCAACATGTCTGGTCGTATCAATATCCTATTCACTGGATCACTCTAAATGATAGGAGTATTACAAATCCACCCATAGAGTGCCTCAAACAAACTCATCCTCAGTGACTCCTGATAACCATTATTGTAATCTAACTCAACCATTGGAAGATACTCTTCCCACTTTCGATGTTGATGCATAACATACATTCTCAACATGTCCTCCAAAATCCTTTTGACCCTCTCTGTCTTCCCATCTATCTGCGGATGATAAATTGTACTAAAGACCAACTTTGTATCCAAACCTACAAGTGATTATTTCCAAAACGTAGAAGTGAACTTAACATCCCTATCTAATACAATATTCTTTGGAACACCATGCAACCTCACTATCTCTCTGATGAATACCTGTGCTATATCATTAGTTGAATAATTAGACTTCACTAGAATGAAGTGCATTACCTTAGTCAAACTATCAACCACAACCATAATAGAATCATGTTGTCTTGATGTCCTCGAAAAACTTGCTTTGAAATCCATGGAAATGACCTCCCATTTCCACTCTAGAATTGGAATCGATTGTAGTAAACCACTTGGATGCTTACATTCTGCCTTTACCTGTTGATAATCCAAACATCTAGCCATAAACTCTGCCACTTCCCTCTTCAAATTTGGCCAATAATAGAACTTATTCACCATTTTTAATGTCTTATGATATTCTAGGTGACCGAAATACAACTTAGCATGACATTTCCTCAATATAAAATTCTTGAGCTCATTGTTGTTTGACACATAGACCTTGTCCCTAAATTTGACCAAACCATCCACTTTGAGAAGATAGTCCACAACCTGATCACCTGTATCTTAATGTAACCTATGCCTATGCTCCTTGTACATGTCATCCTATTGTCATGCCTGCAAGATTTGATCTTGTAGATTTGTCTCGTATGAACTCATAGTTGCAATGTGATTTACATGTACTCTTCTTCTAAGAGCATCTGCAACCCTGTCCTCTTTACCCTTGATGTACCTAATGTCAAATTCAAACTCATTGATCGTAGTCAACCATCTATATTTCTTGGAATTTAGATTTTTTTAGTCAAACAAATATTTCAATCCACTGTGATCACTCATCAACACAAACCTCATGCCAAGAAGATAGTGCCTCCACATCTTCAATGCATGAATGATCGTTTCCAACTCAAGATCACGTGTCGCCTAATTTTTCTCATGCTCATTCAATTTCCTTGATCCATAGCACACTACTTGTCCTTCCTACACCAGGATTCCACTAAGTCCTCTCTTCCAAGCATTTGTCCACACCACAAACTCTTTGTCTGGATTTGTGATCTTTAGAACTAGAGAATTTGTAAGAAACTGCTTCAACTACTCAAAAAAAGTAGCGCATTCTTCTCTCCATTCAAATTTCTTACCTTTTCAATGCAAGGATGTCATAGGTTAATAAATATGTGAGAAGTTCCTGATGAACATCCTATAATAACCTACTAACCCCATGAATGATCCAACCTCATCCACATTCCTAGGATCCTACCATTCCATGATACCACTTATCTTTTCTGGATCCACTACTATTCCTTCCTTGGAAACCACATGCCCTAAGTAATTTACCTTTTTCTAAAAGAAACTACACTTACTAAGCTTGGCATACAAATAATCTCTCTTAGCAATCTCAATATTGTTGTTAAGTGTTCGACATGCTCTTCTTCATTCTTAGAATATGTCAATGTGGCATGAATGAATACAATAACAAACTTGTCTAGATAAGGATGTAATACACTATTCATCAAGCACATAAAAGTAGATGGAGAAATAACCAAACCAAAAGGAGATACAACAAAATTATAATGCCCATACCTGGTACGGGAAGTATTCATGTAAATATACTCTTCTTTGATGCATACCTAATAATAACCTAATCTCAAATCAATCTTTAAGAATACTCATGCTCCCTGTTGAAAATAGCAACAAGAAATGCTAAAAATAGAAGCGATAAAAATAGCACTACTATAAATAACATTTCGAGATACATTTCAATTTTAGTTAGTTCCTGAACTAAAATTGAGAATTAAAATTTGAATTTGATCTTAGCAACTGTTTCTAAAATAATTAATTAATTCATCTTGAGTTAATTAGTTGTAGGAAATCAAACCTGAAGTCTATGTGAAGACATGCAACAATTTCTCCATTGATTGAGGAAGTTATCCCTTGATGAAGGAGATCAGGATGAGTTGTACTTTGAGTTCTAATTAGTTAGCTCAGTTATCTGAGTTAAGTTTAGTTAGATTAGTTCCAACAGTTTGTGGAACTAATTGTGAGTTCAGTTAGTTAATGCATGCATGCATGTAACTGTTGCACTTCAGATAACTGGATATTCTCTCATAAATAACTCATGCATGTCAGTTCAGTCAGAGATCCAATTGAGATCTGGTGATGGGACAATGTACTATCAATTGCAGGAATATTCCATTGAGCATATCTCTTGCATGCAGAAGGAATTCATTCCTTGGAGATTGCACAGTTACTTTTGAGTTTAATGAGTTGTGTGAGAGGCCAATTCACACAGGTGGCAGCATTGGACCCCAAGAGAAACTGCGTAAGGAAATAGAAGGCTTGGAGGACTGAGGGAAGGCATATGTTCTGTCTATTTAGTTTATGAGTTGCATTGTAGGATTGTACTGAGAGCTGGATAGCTTGTGAGCTAAAGCTTTGAGATCAGGGATTTTAGCTAAGGCTTTCCCTAGAGTATTCTTCTGTGTTCATGTGTGATTGCTTTCTCAATCTTTGTTATATGTGTTCTATTTGATCTTGCTCATAATCGATTAAGCTTCCGCAATTTTGTTATAGAATTAGATCTAGTACTTTGCTTTAGTATATTACATAATCTGTTGATCTACAGTGCAAAATTCTACATGGTATCAAAGCAAAGGTGATCAAAGCGAAGAACAATGTACAAAGAAGGGAGAAGTTTGAAGGTTGAAGTTCTTGATTATAGAATTTGAATTCTTATCACATCTCAAATTTCACCAATGGCGTTCAACGGTTTAAGACTCGAGTGTGCCCTTGACGGCAACTTGAATTATATAGCCTAGAAGGATCACATGGAAGCTGTATTAGAGGAAAATGGTCTGAAGGAATTCATTGATCAAGAAGTCCCCAAGCCAACAACGACTAATGCTATAGAATTGGTGGAATGGAAGAAATGTGTGGCTAGAATGAGGAGAATCCTTTTGGAGGGAGTTCGAGACCACATAGTCTTGAGTCTCCATGGGAAGGAGACACCGTTTTCAACGTGGAAAACATTGAAAGATCTATATCAGAACAACAACGATGAGAGAAAGTTGGTGTTGAAAGACAAGTTCGGAAAGTCAAGTGTGAAAAGGGTGACACAATCTCTACATATCTGAACAAGCTCACCACCTGCAAGGATGAGCTTGGAAGTGTAGGGATAACGATAGCCGATGATGACATGGTGAGTCTTGCTCTTCTCGGTCTTCCTAAGAGTTGGCAAAGATACCAAGACTCAGTAAATGGAAGAGAGAAAATACTAGATTTGGAATGAATTTGGTTGAATCTTATGCAGGAGGAGATAAGAAGAAGCACCAGAGATGGATCTTCATCAAAAGAAGATGATAAAGAAAATCTAGCCTTAGTGAGTAAGGCAAGGAAAGGGAAAGGGAAGGCATCCCATTCCAAATCCAGTTCTTCCCATGGTGGGAAGAAGATTGATAAATCGAAAGTGAGATGCTTTCATTGTCATGAGGTGGGCCATTATGCTACAAATTGTCCACTGAAGAAATCCAAGAAGAGATCCTCAAAGGGATCTTATGGTGAGGCATTGGCCTCATAGTTCGAATTGGATTTCTCCCTCATCTCATGCATGGTTTCATCCATGGTGGAATGTGTTTGGTACCTAGACAGTGGAGCTTCATTCCACATGTCCAACGACAAGAATCTTTTCAGTACTTTGGAGGAGAAGGATATCCAAATGCAGATTGAGATGGGTGATGATGGAAAGTACTGTGTTTCAAGTGAAGGTACGGTTGTGTTTCAGAGGGAGCATGGAGCTCCTCTCACCTTGACTGATGTAAAGTATGTACCAGGTCTAAAGAATAATCTTGTGTCTGTCGCTATGTTAGAAGACAAAGACTATGATGTAGTCTTTAGTAAAGGAAAGGTATTCTTGAGGCATATCGGCACTGGATAGACCAAGAGGATTGGGATTCGAGTAAAGAATTTGTACAAGCTGGAGGTAGACGATTGTGCTGCATTGAGCTCCAAAGCAAAGTTGGTGTAGAGCCAAGATGTTGGCGAGCTATGGCATAAAATATTGGGCCACTTGCACCATGGGGCCTTAAAGATCATGCAACAAATTTCTACCGAACTTCCCAAGGGAAAAATGGAGCAGACGGATACATGCAAAGGTTGTACCTTGGGTAAGTGTGCAAAATCTTCCTTTTAGGATCGGGACAGTAGAGCTGGAGCAATCCTAGAGTGAGTTCACACAGATGTGTGTGGACCATTCTCTATAGCCTCCACCGCTAAACAAAGGTACTATGTTATTTTTATTGATGATTTTTCTCGTAGATGTTGGATCTACTTTGTGCAGAAGAAGGATCCGACCTTCTCAAGGTTTTGTGAGTTTAAAGCCTTGGTAGATAAAGAATTTGGAAAGAAAATAAGGGCCTTGCGCAGCGACAAGGGTGGAGAGTATGTCTCCAAACAGTTTAAGGGCTTCTATGCAGCAGAAGGGAATTAAACAGGAGTTGACGACACCCCATAACCCACAACAAAATGGGGTTGCTGAAAGGAAGAACAAATCGATTGTGGGAGCAGCTTGAGCGATGTTGCATGACCAAAGCCTACCACTTCATTTGTGGGTTGAGGCATGCAATATAGCAGTATACTTGAAGAACGTAAGCCCACACCGTATACTAGGAATGAAGACACCTATGGAGGCTTTTTCCGAGAAGCGGCCAAATGTGAGTCACTTCAGGATCTTTGGATCATCTATTTATTGCCATGTGACCAAAGATGCCCAGAAGAAGCTAGACCTAACAACTGAGTTGGGGATACTTATGGGGTGTTCCTGCCTACCAGTCAGAGGATAGTGGTACACAGAGATCTAAAGTTTGACAGTCAAAAAGCCATGCGAGTATCACTTGAGAAGGAGCTCAAGTTGCATACAGAGGAGGAACTTTCAGTTCCTAAGGAGGAGGAGCCTCAGACTGATGTGGGGTAGCCATATGCAGAGGATTTGGGAGTGGAGACATCCACTCATGCTGAGTCTTCCAAATATGGGCGTAAATGCTCAAGGGAAGCTGACAGGTTGATGTTGGATGTGAAAGAGAATGTGGGACAGCCATCTTCTCAGCACAGACAAAGGAGGTCACCTGAGTGGTACACTGGTTACATGGCCCTGGTTGGGGAGTGTGTAGAGTCCGAACCTTCTTCATTCGAGTAGGAATTGCAGCAACCAGTCTGGGTTGATGCAATGGTGGAGGAGTACGACTCCATCATTCAAAACTGTGTTTGGGATGTTGTCCCAAGACCTTAAGACAAGTCAGTGGTGAGTTCCTAATGGCTTTACAAGGTAAAGCAAATAGTTGATGGCAGTGTTGAGAAACATAAGGCAAGGTTAGTTGCCCATGGTTTCTCACAGGTCAAGGGGATCAACTACGATGAGACTTTTTCTCTTGTAGCAAGGTACTCATCTATCAGATCAATGTTGGCACTATTAGCTCATATGGGTTGGAAGATCCATCAAATGGATGTGAAGACTGCGTTCCTCAATGGGAAGATTGAGGATGAGGTGTACATTGAGCAACCAGAAGGTTTTAAGACCTTTGTTCATGAGTCACATGTGTGCCGACTCAAGAGGGATTTGTACGAGCTGAAGCAAGCACCTCGTATTGGGTACACTAGGATTGACAACTATTTCACTGGGTTTGGCTTCACCAAGAGTGAAGCAGATGCAAACCTTTACCATATCATGGTAGAAGGTAAGACATTGATCATTGTTCTTTATGTCGATGATCTAATTTTGACAGGTGATGATCAATTGATCAAGTCTTGCAAGGAGGACCTTTCAAGAGAGTTCGAAATGAAAGACATGGGTCTTATGCACTATTTTCTAGGCATGGAAGTGTGGCAGAAGGATGGGGAAGTGTTTGTGTCTCAAGGAAAGTATGCCAATGAGATGCTTAGGCAGTTCCACATGGATAAGTGCAAGCCCATGCAGAATCCTCTAGCTGGTAACTAGAGGAAGGAGGATGCTACTTTAGGTGAGGTAGTAGCTGCTACTATTTATCGACAACTTGTGGATTTACTGATGTATCTAGTTAACACACAACCAAACTTATGCTTTGTGGTGAACCTATTATGCCCCTATACCAATAGGTGTCATATATCATGATTGACTTGGTTTAGCTTTGAAATATGTTCATACCTTTACTTTCTGCAAAGGTTTTCCATATTTGTGAAAAATAAAAAATTATAAAATGTAAAGAGGGTATACCCTAGAAAAAGAATAAAAGGGTAAAAAGAATAAAGAAAAGGTCAAAAAAGGAAAGAAAATTAACCCCAACAAAAAGAAAAGACCATGAAAGTGTGCAGTGCAATTTGTTACCTATGCCACAATCCATGGTAACCAAACAGTTTAAACTTGGTTATTTCATGTTTTCAATTTCATGTTTTAGAAATAGAGAATAAAGATTTGACCAAACAGTGTAAACTTGGCAGATAAGTAGTTAGGTAGAGTGAAAAAAGGAGCTCAACAATTTAATCTGAGCCCTTCAATTTAATAAGTGTAACCTTAGATAGGTATCACTGTGTAAAAGAAAAAGAAAGTTGATAAGGGTTTTCCAGTCTAAGTGCACCCTAATAAAGAAGTAAAAATGCTAGGATAAAGTAGGTAGGGTAAGTAGATGATGGTTGTAGAATAAACGTGTGGTGAATGTTAAGTTCAATGCTTAAATCTTTTACTTTCATCACTAGGTGAAGGCATGTATCACATGGAAAGGCACATCAACATTCAAAGTCAAAATAATTAACTTCATTACTCATTCCCCTAAAATCTTCACTAATTCCCTAAGTGCTAAAGGTAATTGCCAAAGTTAGAGGGGCTCAAAGCATTTCTTTGACTTTTGGAGGGATTGGACCCTCGACCCAATAATTGGAAATTCCTAAAGTACTTAAGTCCCTTTCATCAACATTACCCCCCATAAGATCACTCATTCCTTTGATAAAACTTTTCCTAAGAAAAATCCCATTTTACTTAGGGAAATTAAAATAAATTTTCAAAAAAACCCCTTTTATACACTTTAGCCTAAGTCAATATGTTATATGATGAAATACTTTCGGAAAACATTGGACTTAGCACTTTTCCATTCATTTGGTCATATTGACCAATAACGTTTTATTATATAATTTCCCAATAAAACCAAATTACCCACGCCCGCGTTATATTATTATACAAAACCCCAAATCATTATATATCCTGCCCCTCAGCTAAATATAACCATAAAACAAATAAAATAAACGAGATTAATTAACTAATCCATAGTTAATTAAGAACCCAACCCCACCACTATTTAATGAGGATTAATTACGTCATTCAGACTAATTAATAACATGATAACCAATCAAATCACCCACGATATGATTAATTTCTTTAATTTATATTGGGTCAACCCTCCGTATCTTCCAGTCACTTCATCTCCCCGACCATCGTCCAATCGGATCCCGCATATCCAATGATCATCGCACGTATCGCACGGGCCTCTGTGGTCGACTTTCAACGTGTGATGGTGAGTGGTTTCATGAATTGTACCGTTGCTACGTGTCAAGCAGCGTATGGAATTGCGCGGTCCCTCCCAAATACCACTTACCCTCCAATAGCGGTGCGATGAAAACCGCATACTGCCTCCCACTAACGACAAAACATTAAGTCGCCTACCCGCTGGTGCCACCTGTCCATATCACGAACCCACCAAAAGCTTTGACTTTGCATAAAAAAACTGTTATGAAACCATCTCAAGAAAAGATAGAAAAGATAGATCAACGCCTTAGAATTCAGCCTCTTCGAGGGGGCAACCTCCTTTACATTACATAAATGAATAATTCTTCGATGATTCAAATGACAAAACCTCCTTTCTATATAT
>APFE030515802.1:59438-74293 GCA_000404065.3 Pinus taeda
GGAAAATCAAACATGAAGTCTATGTGAGGACATGCAATAGTTTCTCCATTGATTGAGGAATTTATCCATTAGTTAAAGAGATAAGGATGAGTTGTAATATTGAGTTGTAATTAGTTGGCTCAGTTAACCGAGTCAAGTCTAGTTAGATTAATTCAAACAGTTTGTTGAATTAATTCTGAGTTCAGTTAGTTAATGCATGCTTGCATATAACTGTCGCACTTCAGATAACTGAATATTCTCTCATAAATAACTCATGCATGTTAGTTCAGTCAGAGACCCAGTTGAGATCAAAGGAAGGGACAAGGTACTATTAGTTGGAGGAATTTTCCTATAAAGGAAACTCATCCATGTAGAAAGAATTATCTCCTTCAAGTTTGTGCAGTGATTTATGAGCCAAGTGAGTAGTGTGAGGTGGGAATTCACACTTATGGAAGCACCGGACCCCAAGAAAAATTGCACAAGGAAATAGGAGGCTTGGAGGGCGGGGGAGAAGGTTTGTGAGAAGCCTTTGCCTATATATGAGTAGCAGAGGGATTGCAGAGAGAGCAGGATAGCTTGTGAGCTGATTCTTTTTGTAAACCAGACTACATTTCCACTTGTATGATAATACAGAGTTGGGGTTTTAGGCTGAGGCTTTCCCTGGGTTATTTCTTCTTTGTTATGTGTGATTGAATTCTTCTTATCAGTTATATGTGTTCAATTGATCTTTCTCATATTCAATTAAGCTTCCGCATAATTGTTTGTAGAAGTAAATAAAGTATTTTTCTTTAGAATATTGCATTATCAGGTGATCTAAAATGGGAAATTCTGCACTTTTCTTCCTCACCCTTGAAGGTCATGCTAACCAATGGTGTCAAACCCTACCACCTACTTCTGTCCATTCCCTTCTCACTTTCCTCAAGGATCTCAATTAAGCCTTCGAAGAGTGTGACCACCAACATTTCTATGAAAGAATCATCTCATTTAAGAATAAAACATTAGGAGATTTTTTAGGTCTAGAATCGGCCTCCTAATAAAAATGTACAACCAAAATAAACTTCATAAGAACCAATAGGATTCAAGATGATGATGTCAACTATGGGGGATGATTCAACATTTTTGGAGTAAAAAAATAAAAAGATTACAACATAATAAAATAATAAAACTACTTTTTCAACTCTTATTTTCAACTTATCTCCCTAAGGTTTTACTCAAATTTTGAGTGGGAGTACTTGTTGGATGAAAAATTTAATTCCTCATCCAAGGAGTACCCATTTTGTATACATTTGGAAGACCCTGCTACATGAAAAATGAGAAATACATGAAAAAACGTGATTGTAATCACATTTTTCATGTATTTCTCACTTTTTGTGTAGCAGGGTCCATCAAAATTGTGTAACATGGGTACTCCTTGGATGAGAAATCAATTTTTTCATCCAACGAGTGTTTCCACTCAAAATTTGAGCAAACCCATAAAGAGATAAGTTGAAAATACGAGTTGAAAAAATAGTTTTTTCTATTTTCCCTCTAAAATTCAATGATGTAATCTACTATTATTTTCTTATTTCCACTATTATTTAATAATTTCCTTAGGAAGCCCATTTTAGACCTCAAAAATCCCCTAATTCCTGGTGAGTCACTTGAGTAATTTTCTACCCTCTTCCTTCACCTCTGTCATGAAATTCTTGAACGATTTGTGGAGCTTGACCTCATGAGCCAAAAGCTGAAACACTTGGTTAATGTTTGGCTAAATAGTGAACCTCCTGATTTCCCTTCTTCCTCGACTCTTGCAAATCATGAGACACCTCACATCTTGAAGAGATTTTCTCATCGCAACAACCACAAAGCTAAGATATTTGCGCAACAGGTACCCCCTCATAGAGGCCGCAAAGATGAGAAATCAGCGCAGCATGTTCCCAACTCATCCTCTCAGTCGTCTCCTTCTCCAATGGAGGAGATTCCATAATGGCTCAGAAAGCCAATCACGAAGACTCATTCCTCCATTTTGTAAGAGGACATCACCATTCGTAACCCAAGTCTCGAGTCTAATCTTTATCTCTTCCATCCTCCATCATTTACAAGCCATGACTCCTTGTACCATGACTCATTTGAATCATCCACTTCACAAGATAGTTGTGCACACCATCTTGATTATCAAGTTGCTGGCTCAAATTGCGATCATGTGCAAGGAAGCCTCATTATACACGCAGAGGATCAGGAAGGTGAAAACACAATCAATTCATGTTCTATGTTTCAAAATGGTTCACATGAAAACATTGAGCTTCCATTCTTGATCGATTCTCAATCCATGAGTCTTGGTGAAACATCACGCGCAATTAATCCTTCCGATCAACCTCCAGTATTGGGCTATCATCACTTCAATGCACCTGAATGTTGTGATGAACCCCCAAGCACATCATATGATTTGTTGTTCACTTATGTACTCGAACTCAGATCTAGAATGTGCACCAGCTAAAGCAGACATTCGTATTGAAGCTTCCTTTGCACCTCACTTGCCCATGTGTCCTACCATTCACAACACATCAACTTGCACCAGAGATACTTCACATTCTCTTGCTTCTTAATCTTGTGAGTTATCTCCTCAATCGACACAAGGCAATGAGGTTTCCCATGATGAAAATAGTCTCAACGCACAAGGCTCTTCCCACTCATCATTATCTTGTGTGTTGCATGAAGATAACTCGTCAAGTCAGCTTCTTGAAAATTGTGATGAAGCATGTGGAACAAATGGCTATTATCCTAAGAGCAGTTTTGAAATCAACAACAACAGCCATCCTCAAGCCATGCATGATCTAGTTCACATATCAAAATCCAATTGTTCAATTTTGGAAAGTTTCGAGATGTGTCAAGGAGTCGATGCACTTGAATGTCCATTGATGGTTATGTCAGGACCTCGCGACTCTGGTAAGCCCCTCAAACCAAATCAGATTTCGTATCTCACGCAAAATTTGTCTATCTACATGGTTTCACTCGACATGGATCCCTGTGTAAAAAAATATTTACTATTTCGAATGATATATTTCAAACTTTCACTAATGACTGAATCCACGAGTCTGTTATAGCATGTTTGTCTTCATGCACCTCTCTTAAATCCAATTCAAGTTGGGAATGTTTGCTTATCATGCAATCATTGGAACAACAAAGTTGATCATCTTAGAGACTATCTTTGTCTAGAATCATAATTATCAGGTGTTCTCTCTCACAATCAGCTCCTTGGTCTTCTTGCGAATTTTGTACATCAAATATGTGCGCTCATCACACCAGCAATCTCCCTGTGTGATGATGAATGCACAACCTATCATGCAAATCAAGTTACTCTCATTTCACCACACCCCAACTGGCTTCACACATTCACAGTGCTGGCATCCTTTCTACATTTACGTGATGACCATGATGCCTGCACAATTTTTTTCCGGTTGTAGGTGGGTGTTCTTCCATATCTAGCACACAATGAACTTGGTTGCCTCATTCAATGCGTTTGCAAGATTGTTCAAAATTTTTCTTTGTTATGGTCAAATTGGGAATCTGGCATCTCAATCAACGGGTCTAATTTTTCTTCTATCTGGGGTGCCTGTCATGCAGTCTATAATTTTCCAAATAGTACATCCAATGACAGTCACTTCTATTATCCTCATCGTGTAAGATATTTCTCCTCGGACTTTTTTCAAGCAGGTGAGGCACTTTAGTCTACGCTGATGGCTATGACAAGACCCTGTTGTCTTGACATGATGGACAAGAATAACCAGATCTATCTATCCATATCAAATTCCCATCGTGATACCCTCTCTCAAATCAGGAATCCATCTTCTCAAAGATAATGAGTCTTTCAAAACAACCATTACAAATTTTATGATCCAATCATTGAATGCATGGAAAAATCTTACTTGGCGAGTTGTGTTGCAAGTAACGAGCTTTAGTCCTTCCTTGCACTCACTAAGAAACTTGGTGCAGATGAACAATACCTCGCAAAATCCCTCCAAGGTTTGTTGAAAATCAGTACTCATCGAAGAGGTAAGCATGTGTGTTGGGTAGTTGTGATACATATTTCTGCCCACAGGCTAGACCTTCTCTCTCGTGTGCAAGTTTGTCAAGATTTTGCATTTTCTATTGCACACTATTTTTTATTTGTTTTCATCGTTTGTATCTTTGTGATTTTAGGTTGGATACACCTATGGTGGTTTCACTTGAAATTTCATTTCATGTAACAACGACCATTTATCGTAGGAGTAGGTGTAGTGTTTTCTTTCTCGCTTGTCTTTGATTTCTAGTTTGCATGTTTGCTTGCTTACTAACTTGGTTTAGTTTGTTTGCTTTGCTTGCTTGTTGTTTTGTTTGCTTTGCTTTCTATTTTTGTTTTTTGTTTTGTTTGATTAGTATCTTGGTATTTTTAGTTTTATAAATAAATTTTGACCTCTACTGAGTTCTGGCTTTTGAATGAGTATGTGGCTGAGATCTAAGAGTCTTACGACACTGCAACAATTGGCTAGTCTTGTGTTTGTCTTCTCTATGCTTGGTTGTAACTTTAAGCCTATGAAGTATTGATGGAAAATACAATCCGTATGCAAGGGAAGCTTGGGTCCAACCATGAACCTATGTTCACACTCGGAAATCCCATGCATGTACTCAGGCATCCGCTCTTTATGATCAAGCTTACCTAACTAGTAGAAACGGAGAAGGGGAAAATCTAAAATGAGAAAACCTATGTCAGAGATCTTACATGCTTATCTGAAGGAATAACCTCTTTTTATCTCAATAAGTTGGGATCCCTCTTCTACCCCAAAAATAAATAAGTGCCTGTGCACAATCCTCCTTAAAATAAAAATAAAAAAAATTACAAAGGTGCAAGAAGAGAAAGGCTTCCTGCTCAGAGAGGTGAAGAATGAAAATCCACCATGGTACTGACCAGGATCATTGGTAGTGGAGCAATGCATGTGTTCCTACAAGACTCCGTTAGGGTACTATCCAAGCATGCATTGCATTGGAGTAACACCAAAGATGAAAACTTATACTCTGAAAATTTTTAACTCATGAATGAAATTACCCTTCCTAATTTCGAAACATTATGATTAATCTGAAACTTGTTGCTATGCTTGGTTGAGTTGATGAAAGGTGAACCATTTCTATCCATGGGGTAAGTTGGGAAGCCGAAGTAACCCACACAATGATTCAGTACTCCCTGAAAGACCAAGGTCTTGTGCTATCAATGGATCAATACAAAGGAGTTGGAGTTCAACCACTGTGTCTCCAAGTGTTGTAGCAACTGCAACACCCTCCAACATTTTGGCCTACATCCAATTTTGGAGCCTTCCTTGGGTTTTTCCCTTGATGTTTGCAAGCACTTGGGCTCATCTCGTGAGCTCGTGTTGAGTATTTTCACCCTCCTCACTTGAACGTTCAATGGATATCTTTTTGCATGTTGGTTACAATTTCATGCTTTCAACCATGTTCTGGCCATGTATAATGGTCAACTTCATGTGTACAAGTTGTATTCACTTTGTAAACATTCATCACACTCACACATGAAGTTGTATGCACTATATCACAAGCGTCATCACGGTCGTTCAATGATCTATCAGAAGTGGTGCGCTTGTCACTCACATCGTCAGTCAGTCACACTGAGTTTATGTTGTCTTGTTGGTTCAAGGTGTCTTGTCATCAAGTCACATTGAGTGTGTGTTCATGAGGTCATGCATGTACGAAGTCACTCATTCATAGACTTGATCATTTTTTTGAAGCTTTGTTGATCGGACCATCCTCTAAAAGTCAGACATCCGTTGAGCTACATTGTGCATTTTCAGCTCTCAATGATTATGTACTGCTGCCCAAAATTGTACAGAACTTGAGGCTACTTTCTAAGCTATCTGCACTGCACAAACCTGGAATCAACTCGACTGACTATCACCTAGAACATCACCAAAGTTCCCAGCAAGACATTTCAATCTGCACTACCCACAAGCACATCAGTTGAGCCTCCAGCTAGTTAGCTAGAGAGTTTGACCAGGTAGTGACCCCAGGACTTAGTCCCCTGAAAACTTGCGCAAAAGCTACAAACCATGACCACTTCATTGACTGAGGAAACTATGTAGATAGGCTAGACAAACACCTAGTGCTCGTCCCTGTCTATCTCAAATAATTGCACAATGTTTCCATCCAGCAACCTAGTCATTCAGCTGACTGCTCACCAAGAAAAATGCGTAGATTTCATGAGAAAGCCCCTCAGTTGCCTAGCATCATGCTTGGCTCAGAAACTGCATAGATGTGGTCAACTGGTCAGCCTCCTAGAAATTGTGCATTTTTTGTCACCAACACTCCTACAGCCTGCTTCCAGCCCCCTCCAGGAATTGTGCAATTTTTGTTGCCAAGCCTCTCATAGCCCGCTACCAACTCCCTAAAAATAATGCACAAATTTTCCCAAAAATCCTCCCGTAAGCCCGCTTCCATCTCCCTCCAAGAATTGCATATTTTTTGCTACCAAGCCTCCTACAACCCACTGCTTCCTCCCTCCAAGAATTGCACAGTTTTTGCTTCCAAGCCTCTCTACTACCAACACTACTGCCCTCCAGAAATTGCACAGATCTGCTCTGCAGCTGAGCCAGAGCCTGTGAATAGTCACTGTTGATCTGGATTGTCCATCTCAGTCTCCCAGTGAATTCTACACAATTTTCACCAGCAGTGCCCAAAGTCAGCATCCCAGCTTGAAACTTGCCTTACTCAGTTTCATAGCCTTGTCCTCTCTCCCAGTCACTTGCATCAAAAAGTGAATAACAATGCATCATGGTAGAATAGGAGGTTTATGGATTTGATGTCGTCTCATCATGATTGATTGCAGATACAGGTATATGGACAAGACATGACACGACGACAAATGGGATGAACAAGGAGAGTACATGCAAGAAGATCTATTCGTGAACAGGCGAACTGACAATGCATGTGAGGAGAATTTTCCCTGAATGGACGAACATACGAGGAGAATTATTCGTGAATAGACGAACATGTCAAGCATGCCCAAGTAGAAGAAAAGGAGCAACATGCACATGCAACATCAAGTGAACACCAATAACATCGAAGACTCCACACACCTTGCCATACGATGGTCAAGGTGTATGTGATACACCAAGAGAAAATCCATCACTCAACAGCACTGCAGCTCAACATGGACACCTATAGCAACATGGACATACCAACACTGTTGTGTCAAGTTGTGTCATGAGTCATGTCGGCCACATCACTACTGTAGGCCATACAATTTAAAGCAATGTAATGTAATGTGGAAGTCCAAGAGACCCACATTTCATACGAAGAGTCATGTAAAGCTGAAGAGTCAAATAATTCAAACAATCATGAGGGAAGTTGAACAGTCACAAGGGCCAATTTTTTCCTTGGCTATAAATACCCCTCATTTGTACATGCAAAGGAATTTTCACCTTGGCTCCTCCCACATAGCATTGAGAGCCTGTAATATTTTCTTTGAGGAGAAAGTAGTGGCTCCAATGCCCTGCCTACGGGGTTAGTGATGTATGGTGTACCGATGTGTCTTGGAACTTTTGCTTAATTTAGAAGCCTAATAACAGGCCAACACATTTTCACACATGTGTTGTAACTATTTGTAAGACTAATCTTGAACACTTGTAATACATGTTTCTTTAACCTGTGTTAAACAATTGAACTCATTCAGTTTCTCTAATACATATATTTATGAAAATGTGTTGCATAAGTTTTTAACGATTTCGTGCCCATGTTGGTTACCTCCCCAGACATCAGACAAAGCCTTTCATGAAAACTTGTTATAACAACCATCGCACTTGCACGGACTGTCCCGCTGGGTGTTGTACGTGCTATCTTCCCTTGTGTGTTGTGACTATCGCATTCGTGTGGGCTGCTCCTCCAAAAGTTGTGCATGTCTTGTTGTGTTGTGTGTCTCAACAGAGTTGGGACTTCCTCCCTTTCGACTATAGACTCACTTCCACCCTCTCTCTCTGTGGTGAAAGAACCTTGACACAAGTAACACTAGCACTCACCAGGCACGTGAACCTCGTTGTTCTTAGACAAAGCAGGCCACTCTCATGCCAAACGGTGTGAGGTCCAGTTGGGACTTCATGCTGGGGTAATCCCCTGATGTTGGCAGCTCTAGCACCATCAACACAGAGCAATGGAACATAGAAGATATTGTAGAAATATCAACATAGAAAACACATAAAGCAAGAGATACAACCTTTTATATTATCCATAAAAATGAAGAGATACAACCTACAGAAGATCCGTTGTAATTCCCTCTTCACTCTCACACAATATCCTCTCTCTTTCTCACTCAGAATACACATGTCCACAGCTGCAATACAATTCCCTCATATATCACGAGGGTTTTTCTTCTCGAGAAAAAAACCATAAATTAAACATAACTTCTACTGTCATAGCATGCGCCTAATGAACAGTCCAGGTTGACTACAAAATTACAATATTTTACAGGGCAATTTTACATCTGTTTTTAGCTTCGGGGGCCCTTCCCTCGAACCCCAGCCCCCCAGCCGGGGGGGACAAACTCCCCCAGACCCCCATGGGGGGGACAAGTCCCGCTTTCACCCCCCTCACGTGGAGGGGTGTATAATCTTCCTGGGGTATACATCCGACTAAAACAAAGACCTATGAATAAAGAAGATAATCAGGCTCAACACCCAACAATCTTCCACTTGGAGATTGATGATATCAACTCCACCACTCCTTAATTTGTTGGACAATGACTCCAATTTGGACCTAGTTGTTTCTCATCTTCATCATCATACTTGAAGACCAAATCGGAAAACACATTATGTTGGGTTTCAGAACAAAAAAACTTTGGTTTCACTTTGCCCTTGGTGACTTGACTTAAAGGCCAAGTGATATGAGAGAACCCCAACACGAACCTGTGGTAGAAATTTGCAAGACCTAGAAAGTTGTGGACCTTTGTTAGGGTGGTTGGGTCTAGCCAATCACGAATGAATTGTATCTTGGCTGGGTCCACATGAACACCTTGTTCATCAATGATGTACCCAGATATTGAACCTGGGTCATGCCAAAAGTGCATTTCTCCAAATTGGCACACAACTTGTGTTGTCACAAGGTTTGAAGGACCTATCGAATATGGCAGAGGTGCTCTTTGTAACTCTAGTTGAAGATCAAGAATTCATCTAAATACACCAACACAAATGCATTAGTGAAGGGTCGCAAGATGTCTTCCATCAATCTCATGAAGGTTGCAAGGGAATTTGTCAACCTGAAAGGCATGACCAACCATTCGAAAAGTCCCTCCTTGGATTTGAAGGAAGTCTTCCACACAGCGGAGGATTCAATATGAACCTGGTGATAACTAGACTTCAAGTCAATCTTGGTGAAATATTTGGCCCCTTAAGCTAGTCCAGAAGGTCATCAATCGATGGGATTGGGTACCTATTGTGGACAATGATCTTGTTCAGTGCTCAATAGTCAATACAAAGTCTCCAAGTCTCATCCTTCTTTTGTACTAATACAATCAGGCTCCCACAGGGTGACGAGCTACAACTGATGTGCATTTTCTACAAAAAATCATGAATCTACCTCTTGATCTCATTGTTCTCCAGAATAGAGCATTGATAGATCAGTCCATTGGGTAGTGGTGTTCCCAGAGTCAGATCGATGGAGTTCTCGACCTGACAGTGCAAAGGTACCTCTATAGATGAGGTGAAAATGTCCTTGTATGTCTCCATGACCTTTTCCATCTACTATTGTTGTATAGAGGAGCCTTGTCTGGAAGTCGTTGCCACAACCTTCTTCTTTCCCTGAGGGTGAATCATAAGTAAAAGCATTTTCCTAGTCTGGAAAATGATCTTACTACATTGCTTTGCAGTGATCAAAGAGATGGCAGTAGGCGCTGCTACCTCTGGTATCCTATAAAAATTATTGCCCAAATTAATAATCATAGAGCAAGGTCTAAACTCATATACAACATGTTGCTTCCACAAGTATGGTTGTCTTAATAATATATCACAAACTTCAAGAGGAGAAACATCACATAGTACTTCATTCGTGAAGGGCTTGATGTTATAGGGAAGGCAACACTGTTGGATGACACGAAGATCTCATCCTTGGTGAAGCCACCCAATGGTGTACGGGTGCAATTGTGTTGTCGTTAGTAGGCCCAACCGCTTCATGACCTCTGCTGAAATAAGGTTATTTTTTTTCTGTCTATTGACAATGAACTACAATGGAGAATCTTTCACCCACATCTATGAGCTGAAGAGGCGTTCCCCCTCCTATGGATATTCAAGCTCATTCTTCTGGATCTTGATGGTGGCCATGGTGGCACTGAGCTCCACATCAATGATATGCTTCCCTTTGTCATTCCTCTTGTTGGGTTCTGACTTAGAGTCGAAACATGTGTGTGATTCGAAAGCCTTCAGTTCGACCACTAGTGATTGCTTGGCTTGACACTCTCTTGTGTTTTGAGTGGAGCTCTTATGGAACTCACACAATTTTCCCATGTCCTTCTTTGTCTTAGAGAGCCCTTCCTTGGCTTTGGCCTTTACTCTGTGGTTTGGGGGCACCTTTTCCTTGCTTCGGATTCACAAATCCAAAGTATCGCTTCTTCTATTTAAACTTCTGCTCAATATTGACATTGCAACGGTATGCCACACTGAGCGAGGAGATGTCCAGGAAATCCATCTCATCCTGGATGTACTTGTGTAGGCAGCCACAATACTTGAGTACTAGACGCTACTCAAAATCCTTGATACCCAACTTTGTGCAGAGGGTATGGAAAACATTTGTGAACTCCAGCACATCTTGGTCCCTTCCCTGCCGTAGTGTGGTCCACTTTATGTATTTATCTTCATAGCTTCCGAAAGGGTAATATTGTTCCTTTATGGTGTCTCGGAAAGAATCCCAAGTGGGTGCCTTTGAAAATAGTGAGGATTCCCTCTCATCCTTTTGTTCACAATAGGTTTCTCACCAGTCCTTGAAGTGTGGAGCGATTTTGAGAAGTCAAAAAGTAATCTTTTCCTGATTGGAAAATTCATGAACTAAAAAATATCCTTCCAATAAATTCAACCATCTATCTATGGCGTATGAATCTATATGGCCCTCAAATACGGGAATATCGAAGTTAAGTTGTACCTTAAAAGGAATGACGCCTCTAGAGTGGGTGTTGGATGAAGATGCATCACCTGTGGGTAGTCATTGAAGGATCTGGGAGAAGTTATCCATCATCATGTTCCTTTATCGCTCAAGAGCTTCCTGGAGCAATATTTGGAAAGGATCTCCTTCCCCCTCATCTTTCTTTGCTTCCGCCATGGGAGGCAGCTGGGGTTTGCGAAGCTAGTCTTGCAAAGGTTCAACCAGGTCAAGCCCTAACTCCTTATACCTTGACCTTGTTGGGGACATGTAAAGAAAACAAGAGAAGGAGCATACCACTTTGATAACATTGATCCGAACTTAAACAAGAATGAAACAAATTACACATATAACCATAAATACATAAATGCAACATAAATAACACTTCATTTCATTAATATCAGAATACTGAAATATGCTTACAAACAGCATGGAAATAAACTAGTTCAAGCGATGTAGCTTATCTCTGAGAAGAGATGTGGTGGCTAGATTCCTTTCAACTATGTTACAATGAGGCTCAAAGGCCTATTTATTATTGAGAAACAATGGAAAACCCTAAACATCCAAAAACCTAACCCTAGGAGATGAAGCGCCAAAGCTGTGGACCTCGTTTGGGTAAATTGGTACATCAACTTCCTGAGGTTGTAACTTTGGTATACGATATTTTTTTTGCTATTATAATATCTCCTTTCAAATATCTTGAAGAGGAAGCCAAAAAATTATAGTTAAGTAATTCTTGGAGGATTTCAGTCTCTCATTTTTCTCTAAAAATGTCATTTAGGGCCTTAAAACAGCTACAGAATTTCAGGACCTGAAAAATTACCAAAAATAGTAAATTGTGCTACAATTAAGGAAACTAAAAAAGTGGAAGATACAGTGTTGGGGGTCCAAGTGGAATAGGTGGGTGGCCACCAATATCCACCTGGATCACTAGCCTTGTTGATCCATCTTTCATCCATTTTCAAACTCAAATCAATAGGCCATTATCTTCCTAAATAAATTACTATTAATAATTTACCACATACACCATAAAAACCTTCATTAATCTCTCATCACTGAACAAATCACCAAAAACACTAATGACATCACCGATGCCTTTTTCTTCGCATTTTCTCACACACTTTTTTCATTTTACACCCATGCATACTTTTCTTGCAAACAATTTGCCTTTGTTTCTTCACCTTTCAATTAACTTCATGCATGAATCTCTCAATTATGTCTAGCTTAAGTCTTCAATCACAGGTTTGCAGTCTCTTGAAAAAAAATTGAGCTTAAACTCCTTAATTTTCTATTTAGAAGTTTTGCTAAGTTCACCTCTTTCTTCAATTGTTCTTGTTGTCTCGACATTTAAACATGGGATCTACATGTATAAATCTCAGATTCCATCTCTTCATGATGTTTTGAATTCAATATTTGATTTAAACTACTTACATCTATTCAAATAGTCAATTCTGGCACATTACAAGGTTTATCATTGACTTTACTTGTAGTTCTTGTTAGCTCCTGCTGTAGTAGGTATTCATATTTCATTATTGGCATTTCACGGGCCAAATATGTTGTACTTTGCTTGCTGCAATGCTCCATATTTGCTCAAACAGTCTCCATATGAAGAAGGTTACTTCAAGTTCATTCAATGCCTTCAAATTTTGTAAAGGTTTCCTGGTATCGCTACTGTTAGTTAAAGGGAGGTCCAAACAGTTTAATCTTGGTCTCCCTAGGTTTAAATTTCTTGTTTTAGAATATAGAGATTGTAAGTCTGTCCAAACAGTTTAATCTTGGCAGACTCTTAGATAGGTAGAGAAATAGAAGAGTCCAACAGCTTAATCTGGGCTCTGGAAGAAATAAGGGTAGTATGTAGATAGGAAAGCATCAAAAGAAAATGTATGATGGGTTTGCAACTCTAAGTGCACCCCCAAGCTAAAGAAGAAAAAATGCTAAGAAAGGAGGCTGGGTATGTAGTTCTGAGGCTGTTGAATTGCTGACAAGTTCCAAGTTTGCAGGCATCATATCATGCAGAACATAATCAGCAAAGATTTGTAAGCAAAAAGGCTCAAATGAGGTATAACTAACTTCCCTTCTCTCTTTTCCCAATCATTAACTAACATCCCCAAAAGAGGTCAAGATCTGCTTGACGCCTCTCAATTTCATCATCTTCATCATTCCGCTCAAGCAAAGATCTGCTTTACTCGAAGTTGTTCCATATCTTCTCCCGAAGTATGGTCCTACCCCCTGCAACAGCCTAAGTTCCCCCCGAACTTAGTGCTTTCTTACCATCTCCACACTAACCACTAACATTATTATATAGCTCCCTATGTTTCCTGTCCCCGTATTAATATTAAGTAAATTCCACTATGTAATATCCCTTCCCCTGGTTGAAAAATAACCATAGCAAGTCCCAGGAATTGTTTAGTTTATCAGAAACTAAGCAAGAGCCCCAACCTCCGAAATCACCTTCCAGATACTATGGACACCTTCCTAAGTATAAAGTTCCCCCAAAGTAGTCGGACCCCTTCCGAAACTTCAAAAGTCCTTCACACCCACTTACTTACCTTTTCTCCTCAAAGCCGTTTTCGCATCGCAACCTCGCACTCACACCTTCATGCAAAAAAATGCCCATCTGTTCCCCGCCGATGCGACATCGCAAAATCAGCGATCGGCGATCGCAAGCGCCGAAGTGTCCAATCTGTTCACCCCTCCATCTCCACCGATGCGATATTGTGATATCGCATATCGGCAGTCGCAAGCACCAAAATGTCCAACCCAATGATCCCCCTCTTTCCCCGCCGACGCGATATCGCGATATCGCATCGGAACCTCTTCACCAACAGTTCATCCAGTACCTCACCACGTCACGCTGTAGCAGGGACCCACAGATGACGTCATCCGCCGTACAGCCGACACAGTGCTTACGTCAGTAGCCAGAAAAGCCGAAAAAGCTTCGCGCAGGAAGAAAAGTCGCACTTTGGAGCTCCAGATCAAGAAACAGAGGCAGTTTCCGATGTGCGAATAGCGCGAAGCGCTATTCACATATCGCTACGGGAAATAGGCCATTTCGGGGAATCTTCAGGGAATCTTCTGATTGCTGAGCCCACTGCGCGTTGAAAGAGCCCGAAAATCGCCCAATTGTGCCAAAGGATCCGGTTTGTAGACAGCAGCAGATCATTCACAGAGTTTAAAGTGTATCAGATCAAATCAGCAGGCTTCAAGCATGTCAAAGAGTATCAGTTGATGGCGGAAATCATCAATGTAGCGGCAAAGTGTATCAGAGAATATCTTGAGCGGCGGCCCAAAGCAAGAGAAAATTGAATATCTTCCAGCAGATTCATAGAAGGAGAGCGAAATCACTTGAAGCTCTCAAATCATAATAATTGCACATTCAATTCGCACCAAAGCCGAACTGCAGCCCCAAAGCACATTCACTTCAGTAGCACCGCATCTGGTCCCCAAGGGCCACCTCATCACCTGTTCCGATTCAGCTGTCCCCAGCGCAGTCAAAAAAATATTTACTTTCATTTAATTCCAGCAGCATTTAGATTTTTGAAGAGTTCTAAGCAGACCTGTCAAGGTCAATTGTAATGATGTCTTCCTGATATTTTGCTTACAAATACCACCCGAAGCGATATTGTGAAGGGTTGGTTGGTTGGTAGTAGTAGTTGTTGGTCAGTTTCTTTTCCAGCAATTTTCTCTGAGTAAAGACTCGCACTGTAACTGTCATATTTTTCATAATCAAAGAT
>APFE030515806.1:0-17217 GCA_000404065.3 Pinus taeda
AATCAGCTGAAAGTAATGGACAACAAGCAGACAAGGCACAACAAATAGATTTCCAGCACTTGCAAGAGGAGGAAGAAGGTTTGTGGACCATGGATTTCGATGGAGCAGTGGGAAATGATGGCACTGGAATTGGAATTTGTGTACGCAGTCCTTTCTCTGCCCCGAACAAAGTCCCTAGTAACATGCGGGTATTCTCTTACAAGTTGGCTTTTGATTGTTCAAACAATGAAGCTTAGTATGGAGCTCTAATTGCTGGCCTAAAGATTTTACGAAAGTTGAATGCCAAGAGGATTTCAGTATATGGTGACTCCGAATTGGTTATCAAGCAAGTCAGAGGCGAATATCAAGCAAAGCATCCTAAGATGCGAGCTTACCATAATGCAGTTCTAGACATCCTAAAATTATTTTCAAAATACACCTTGACATGTGTGCCTCGTATACAAAATAGTATTGTTGATGCTCTTGCCAAGGCAGCAAGCAGTTTGAAAATCCCAATGAACTCCAGCAATAAATTTGAAATCCATGTCAAGCATCGTCCAACCGTTCCAGAAAATCAGAGATATTGGCAAGTATTCCAAGATGATGAAGATATTGATGATTTTCTACAAAACAAAGGCAAGTTCAAAGAGACCTCAATTGATGTAGAAAATGACAATGGTAAAGGTAATGGTACAGATGAGGTGAAGATCAATGAAATGGACATGTTGCAGCTGAAGAATAACGTTATTTCTAAATGCTTCATATCGTTAGAAAAACTCTTTGATCAAGATGATGTAGCCCGCAAGCCAACATTGTAGCCAACAGAGAAGGGAGTGGAAGAGGTCAATATCGGAACATCTGATAATCCTAAATTGGTAAAATTGTCCAAAGCATTGCCACCAAATATTAAGGACAAATATATCAGTTTGATGTCTTCATTTGCATATGTGTTTTCTTGGGATTATTCTAACTTAAATACATATGATACCAACATAATTCAGCACACTATACCCATCAAGCCCAATCAAAAACCATTCAGACAGAAGTTGAGAAGGCTAAATCCAAAGTTGCTGCCATCGATTGAAAAGGAGATCAATAGGTTGTAAAAATTAGGGATCATTGTGCCCATCAGATTTTCAGATTGGATCTGTAATTTGGTACCCGTACGAAAGAAGACAGGTGAAATTCGCTTATGCATTGATTTTAGAAATCTCAATAAAGTTTCATTGAAGGACAACTATCCACTACCCAAAATGGACCATATACTGCAGCGAGTAGTGGGAGCATCTCGTATGTCACTGCTTGATGGTTGTTCTGGATATAACCAAGTTTCTGTCCATGAAGATGACCAAGACAAGACAACGTTCACCACTCCATGGGGAAGCTTTCATTATGCTTAAATGCCTTTCAGTTTGAAGAATGTGGGTGCCACATTTCAACGTGCAATGGACTTGGCTTTTGAAAATGAGAAGGATGTCTTTTTGGTGGTGTACCTGGATGATTTGACAGTGTTTTCCAAATCTAATGAAGAGCACATGTACCATCTAAAAATTGTCTTCCAAAAGTGCAGAAAATATGGTTTGTCTTTGAATCCGAAGAAGAGCTTGTTCGCCATGGAGGAAGGCAAATTACTCAGGCACATTATCTCAAAAGATGGCATTCATATTGACCCAGCATGTGTGCAAGCAATCTAGCAAATCGATCTGCCCCATAATAATAAAGAGATACAATCACTCAATGGTAAGATGAATTTTCTACGCCGATTTGTACCTAATCTTGCTGAACACTTAGGAGAGATGACCAACATGCTTAATAAGGACAACCAAGTAAAATGGATAGAGGAGGCTGTAAAATCTTTCAGTTTGGTCAAATTGGCTCTTTCTTCAGCTCCAGTTATAGTAAGCCCAGACTACACTCAGGATTTCATATTGTTTTAATTTGCTTCGGAGCACACTATGGCAACGGTGCTATTGTAGAAAAGAGATGATCACAAAAGACCCATTGCATTCTTCAGCAGAGCTATAACAGATGCAACCTTAAAGCACAACATCATTAAGAAACAAGCCCTGGCACTTGTGAAGGCATTGAAAGATTTTTGGGTATATATTTTACATTCTCATATTTTGGCCTATGTTCCTAACACTGCTGTCAAAGATGTTTTAGTGTTGACCGATCCAGAAGGAAGACGAGGCAAGTGGATTGCAGCCTTGCTAGAATATGATGTGGAAATATAGCCCACAAAGCCGGTGAAAGGACATGGATTGGTGAAGTTAATGGCCGAATAAAACTTGCACGCCTTGGACATAAATCTGATCGTATGTCTAATGAGAATGAGGAAGGATCCTCAATTCAAGTATTTGAAATGTTTGCTCTTTCTCCATGGTATTCAGATATCATATACGTGCTTAAAAAATTGTCACCACCACCCAGCATGACTAGAAACAAAGCGAGAACACTCAAGTTGAAGGCTGCCAAGTTTTCATTCTAAATTCTGCACTGTATTGGAAAGATACCGGTGGCGTTTTGTTAAATTATTTGGTGGAAAAGGAAGCAAATAAGGTCATGGAGGACTGCCACCAAGGAGATTGTGGTGGGCACATTTTTTGGAAGTCAACAACAAATAAAATTTTGAGAGCGGGCTACTATTGACCGACATTATTTGCTGATGTATATAAGATGGTCAAGCATTGTCATAAGTGTCAAATTTTTGAAGGAAAGTAGAAGTTATAGCCTCTACCACTCAAGCCCATTGAGGTGAGTGCTCCTTTCCAGCAATGGGGATTGGATTTCATTGGTGAAAATCATCCCGCTTCTTCAGGTCAACATAGATGGATCCTCACAGCGACAGATTATTTCATGAAATGGATTGAGGAAATTCCCACCAGACAAGCTACAGATGTAGTAATCATTTCATTCCTTGAAAATAACATCTTGTCTCACTTTGGTTTTCCAAATAAGCTAATCACTGATAACGCAACATCTTTCAAATCAAAAAGGATGGTAGAGTTTTGTCATAAATATCACATCATCTTGGGTCACTCATCTTCCTATCATCCACAAGGCAATGGATTGGCAGAGTCTTCGAACAAATCATTGGTCAACATAATCAAGAAGCTGTTGGAAATAAACAAGAAGAGCTGGCATAAGAGGTTGGTCAATGCACCTTGGGCAGATCGGGTCAGTCAGAAGAAATCCATAGGTACATCACCTTTCGAGCTTGTTTATGGAGTTGATACAATATTTCTTACCCCTCTTGCTGCCTCGGTAGTCAAACTTCTTTAGGTGGCCGGCAGTGACAAAGATCCCATGCAGAGAAGGTTGAATCAAATGGTCCACTTGGAGCAAACCAGAGAAGAAGTTTTCAAGAACACATCCAAATTACAAGAGAAGATCAAGAAAATTGATGACATAAAAGCAAAGGTGGACAAATTTCAAGTGGATGATGTGGTGCTGAAGTGGGATGCAAGGAATGAAGAGAAAGGCAAGCACGGTAAGTTTGAGAACCTTTGAAAAGTTCCCTTCAAGATTGCAGCATATCGAGGTCAGAATTCCTTTCTTCTAAAGGAAATGAATGGGGAAGATTGTCTAGGAGGGCCGACCAATGGTTGGCTTCTCAAACGGTACCATTCCTGAGTTATTAACGCTACTTCCACTGTCATTGTAAATACCATTTTATTTCAGTTTGTTAGAGTTTGTTAAGTTAGTCTTCAAGTCATTTCAATGTCAAATTTAAGTTAGTTTTTTGGTCATTTCAGTTTCATAAATAAGTCATAGTCCTGTGTTATTTGTCGAAATAATGACTCCATAGCCCAATGGATGAAGGCACTGTCTAGCCCTTCCAGAGATCTATTGTTCTTGGCACCTCCAAGGAGCTACCATCCCCCATTGGAGCCAATGTTAGAGTCGGTCTGGTCAGTCCTGTCAGAGATCAAAACTCTTTATGCATTTCATTTTTAGGTGTCCCGCTCCATTCACCTAGCTGCATTCCACTAGGGGCATGCCATAATTTGACGGAAAAGGTCATGCTAGTCATTTCCCCTCATGTCTGGCTCCTTCTGGATCAAGTCTTTTGTTAATGATCACTAAAGTCCATGAC
The DNA here is from genome assembly GCA_000404065.3 of Pinus taeda. Lineage (NCBI taxonomy): Eukaryota > Viridiplantae > Streptophyta > Pinopsida > Pinales > Pinaceae > Pinus > Pinus taeda. The sequence continues at coordinate 4,076 of APFE030515806.1, forward strand.
AGTCAAGGTCTGGTCCTTTAAAGGACAAAAGTCATTTTTCGATAATTAGGTCTAAGGATTCACCAATTTTGTCTTAAAACATATTCAATAAAGCCATGCAGGCTAGAGTGACGCCCTTATACAATTATGATTCAGAGAGTTTCATCGTCATGTGGATAGACTTCGACTCTTCTTCAAAACTCTGTTTTGAAGAAAAGTCAAACAGTGTCATTGTAATAAAATTTTCAAAAAACTCGTTAGTTGATTTCTTCAGATGCAGTCATGGTTTCCATGGCCAAATGTCCTAGCATGCAATCCCTGCAAAGAGTGCCAAAAATTTCATCATTTGAGCTAAAATTTCAAAGGGAAAGTGAAAATCATTGTGTTTTAAAGTTAGTGAAAAAGTGTCAAAACATAACATTAGAAAAATGGGTTTTGAAGAAGCAAAAATTTAACCCATCACTTCCAAGTCTTTATATACAAGTTTCCACCAAAATTAGAGGCATTGTGCGAATCAAGTTCATTGGGAGACATTGAAAAGTGATTAGGAGTGCATCATGCGTGTTTGGAGCAAGTTGGAGGCAGTTTTCAGGGCGTGGCGCATATACATAGGGGTGCGGCGCACACAGAGGGCACAACACACATAGAGCCACCCCTCAGTGTATTTTTTCAATGGGCGCAATGCACACCTAGGGCGTGGCGCACTGGGTTTGGCGTGTGGTGCACACCCACAAAGGGCCCAAATCATGCGAAATCACTTCAAATTGCTTGTGAAGCCGATCAAATTGATAGGTAGGCTCTATGTCATGACTTGTTCATCAAAGTTTATGGATGATATGGTGGTTCTTGGCTATGTTTAATTGCCACAAAACTCATAAGACCAACCACTCAGAAAACATCAAAACCATGGTGGCTAGGGTTGCATAATTAAGGTATTGAGACCAAGGTTCCATTTTCCCACCATTTTTCCCTCACCTACCATTTTTCCCGATCCTCCCTTTCTCAGTTTTCCTATTATCCCTACCCTAAAACACTACCAAACCCTATCCCCTATCCCACCCTCTTATAACTCAACATAAAACCCCAAAACCCTACCCTACCAAATACCCAAACACCCTACATATCCCTAAACAAACTTCTCCCCATAACCCCTATTCCCATCACATTAATCCCTTCTAATACTCCCTGTTGTTTCATTGTTCCCCAGGGTGACAGATATCACAAGAGCACCCAGCTTCACACCATCATCAAAGGGCAGCATAAGTAGAGTACACACAGCATTCACGGCATCACAACATTCATTAGAGTATGAGATGGAGACACAAAGTGACTCATCATCGGAAGAGCAGGCTCCCAGGAGACATCACAAGAGTGGAAAACATGTTAGGGATGAGCCCACTACCCTCACTGAATTACAAGCATGCCCTCTTGCCATGTCATGTTTCCAACACCTAGCATGTTTTGAATTTTGTCAAAGGGTGGCTAATATTATAGTTCATCATGAGTTGGCCCGTCTTTTTGTGCTTCACCTACATGGGGGTCAGTCTATCTTAGCCGGGGTCACCTTCACATTCACACCCGGAACTATCTCAGTGGCAATAGGCATACCAAATGTTGGAGAACAATGTCATAAGAAGAATAAGGTGGATAGGCAACACTATGAGCCTTACATTAAGGCCAGATTCTTGAGTCAGCTCACAAGAGTCTTCCCCTTCAAATATTTGAAATATGAGTATGCTCCACTCATGAAATTGATCATGAAGTACTTCAGCTGTGAGGGGAGGTTCTCTCGACTATATGCCTATCAAATCAAGTTGCTCATGCACTTTACCAGGGTGAGGATGATGAACCTCCCATTTTTCATTTGTAGGAACATAGAGAGGATGAACACCTTCATGCAGCATAAGACCCGTCAGCAGCAGCTTAATAGTGTTTATCAGTTTGCTCTTATCCCGAATTTGGTGGATCATTAGTTGGGATTGCAGGGCATTGCTTGGGAGGACTTCATCTCCCGTGACCTCTTCAGCACATCACAGGTACTATCAAAGGCAGAGTAGGAGATAGGTGGTCCTTCTCATCAGTATGAGCACCATGAGACCATGACTATGCCAGTATTCGTGACATATCAGAGAGGCAGTAGGCACTTGTTTGCAGCAGCAAAGTGAGTGTCATCTCCACCCGGGGTGGAAGGGGCCTCGCTTTCGGCATCAACTACATAGGTACAGGACAAGGGCAAGAAGCCCATGCATGATGAGGGGCCATCAGGTGAACAGGAGGCTGATTTCATCCTCATTCAGGATGATGACGCAGAGGTGGAGAATGCCCGACTTAGGATGACTATTCACGAGCAGCACACGAAGATCCAAGACTTGTCACTCAATGTGGAGAGGGCCAAATGGATCATCAAGTATATGGAGTAGAGGAAAAAGCAGCTTGAGGACCAACATGAGATCATGGAGCTGCAAAGCATCCGTGAGAATAGACAAGCTGCCCAACAAAGGAGAATCGAGCTTATTACCTTGGAGTAAGAGATCAACAATGACCGTGAGTCCTGGCTAGAGAAGATCAACATACACCTTGAGAGACTGCTAGAGAAGGCTGATAGAGACAAAACCATACTGAGGAGGATGGTTTATCATTACAGGGCATGGAACATGAGTGCAAAGGCCCGGATAAGGAGCTTGAAGGAAAAATTGAGCAAAGCAACAAAAGAGGCAAAAGAGGCAAAAGAGGAAAAAGAGAAAGACCGGCTTCGAATCTTGGTTGAAGCTTCTGTGGCCTAGCATAGTGCCTCATAGAGAACCTCCAGCCCAAATTTCAAGAAATTTGGGACAATTTTGGTCACATGGTAATTTTTTGGTCAAAGCACAGGTTTTTTCTCCCTGTGCGCTGCGCCACTGGCGCAACGCATAGGATTGGTTGCTCCAAATGACAAATGGCTTGCATTTTTGGATTCATCATGCAAAATCACGACTACTGGTGCTTGGGCAAGAAATTTGGGCATGATTTGAGTCTCCAGGAAGTCAAAAACACCCAAAACATGGCCTCTCTGCCCCTATTTTGATACGCAGGAAGCAGTCTTGAGAGAATGAAGATTTGGAGGGGAAATGAGCACCAAATTCAAAAATTCCACTTGGGTTGGAAATTATACAGGATAGGCTTTCCAACAAGCACACTTGGGTACATTTTGGGCTCCTGCAAGTGCCTCAAAATAGGCTCCAAAGTGGCACAATGCATATAGGAAAAAAGGCCTAATTTACCTTTGTTTCGCGAAATTTTGATTTGCGACTTCTCCAAAGTGGTCCCGCTCATCTACATTTCACTTTTTCGACACATAAGGTGGAATTTAAAGTATTTTCACTCCATATGGGCTTCTATCCAAGTGGCAAAGGAAGGAAAACAGTCACCCAAGCCATTTGTCATGTTTGTGACACTGCACCTGTAGCTAATGGTTGGCTTTCCACCTCCATTTTGTAATGATTCGAGTAACTCCCCAACCCTTGGGCATTCTATCCCTTCATGGCACATTCTATATATTGTATGCAAACTATAAGCAAAGGGTTGGTTGGCTTGTAACTTCTGGGAGACTGTGGGAAAGAAACTTTGTTTCTTCATTGTATATTTTTACAGAGGATTAATGAAAGGCAGCGACTTTGTTTCATGAGATTCATGTGGTTGTGAGTGTAGAAAATGTGTCTCTTATGTTTCATATGTATTTCGTTATGCTTCATAGTTCATTTCATATTCATTTCCAGTGAAATTTTCTGAGTTAGATCAGGTTGAATTCAATTTTATTGCTCTGCCTGTGGGAAAATTTTATGTTCAGTGTTCTTTCTTCTATTGAAAAGGATTCATGTACTAATGCCCTTTTCACTCTCCTAAGAAATCTCTCCATTCCACGCTTTCTCAAACGAAATTGCTAGACTTTCCGCCTGTCTTGCCTCATGAAGTAATCTATGCCTTTGTATTTCATTCTCTGCTCAGTGCTGTCCCTTGGTCTGATACCATCCCAGAAACACAGTCATTCATAAAAATTGCTTCTTGTATCCATATTCACTTACTAGCCTAAGATCAATATTTCACAGTAAGTCGTCTCAGACCATATCGTTTTAAGTATTCACTGAGCGTGACTCGGAGAGAGCCCTCTCCTATTCTGGTAGGGCTAGCTACCAGATTGAGCGTGGTTTGTGGTTACCCTGAATTTTGCCTTCCTTCAGCCTGAGGTAGATTTAGGTGCTAACAATTATTGTTATCCATTTACCCTTATCAACATACATCAACCACATTTAATAATGTAGTTGATATTATAGTATCAATTCATTATAGTATTTCTTGGGTTTATAGTACCAATCCAGTTGGTTTGTAATACTTATCTCTTTAAAAAAAAATTATTATTATTATTTCTAATATTATTAATTAATACCATCATTTATTTATAATTATTAATTAATTGATCTTGTTTTAGAGTGTCAATCCATTTGGTTTATAATATCTATCTTTTTATGAACCATAATTATAATAATTATTAACAATTATAGTTATTATTAATTATTAACATTTTTTTAAACCTTGGCAAGAATATATCTTCATCATGTGTAATTACGTCGTAAGGCGTTCCCTCTTAAATGAACTTTCCTAAAATCCACCTATCATCCCTATCCGCCATTAGATTAGGTGTTAGACGATTAGATGATTTTTAATTGTTAGATCAATGAAAGGTAGTTGAAACGGTTCACCATATTTACTTGATCACCCATCAACTTTTTGAGCCCTCGAAGAAAAAATCCGTTACTATTTCCTCCCTGGCTATCACATGCAAGGAGTGTTTCAAATAGATTATACATAAAATCATGGCGGTGTAGCTCAAGGCCAGTACTGTAAGCGAAGGCATCTATTTTCTTGTGGGTGCAGCTCTCAACACCGGCGCCATCAGCTTAGGCATGCTCATTATTGGGCGCATAATGCTTGGAGTGGGAATAGGTTTCGCAAATCAAGTTGGCTTGGATGGGTTGTGGGCTCAATGATTTCAAAATATTTTCTCCAAGATATATTTATAAAAGCACGCATTACTAAAGCTTTAGACATTTGGCTTTGAATTGGAGTGATTTGAGTAACAGAGTTTTTTATTTAGATATAAATGCCTTTGGTTTATAGAGCTTTTTGTTTGAATTTGTGTCAAGGGTGTTCCTCTGTACCTCTCATAGTTAGCAACACCAAAATTCTGTGGAGGGCTTAATATAATGTTCCAGTTGGCCACAACACTCGAGATCTTCACAGCAAATATGGTTAATTATGGGACTCAGCACATAAAAACTTGCGGATGGCGTCTCTCTCTAGGCTTGGCTGTAGGTCTTGCACTTTTGATGACTGTTGGAGGGATGTTCCTTCCTGATACCCCAACAGTCTGATAGAACGTGGTCATCTGGAGAAAGGCAGTGCTGTCCTGGAGAAGATCAGGGACACTAGGAATGTAGAAGAAAAGTATGAGGATATGGTTGATGCAGCCGCACTGGCTAAATTCATCAGGAATCCATTCAGGAATATTTTAGAGAGGAGGAATCGGCCACAGGTTGTGATGGCAATCTGTATGCCAATGTTTCATATTTTGAATGGAATCAATTCAATATTATTCTATGCCCCTGTCCTTTTCGGCAGTTTGGGCTTTGGTGCAAATGCTTCCCTCTACTCGTCTGTCATGACTGGAGCTATTCTTGTAGCTTCAACCCTTGTATCTATTGCCACTATTGACAGGTGGGGGTGCAGAGCCCTGCTACTTAGTGGGGGTATTCATATGATAGTCTGTAAGGTAAGACTAAAACACACAGAGGTAGTCTCTGTTCTACTTTTTCACAGCATTTCATGTTTCCTATTTTTAAGAATGACAATATATATCTCAATATATACCTTAGACCTGGTAATTGAGCTTCCAAAGCTCAAGAATCATGACCCATGTTCTAACCATGGATTGGGAGGTCCCCAAAAGACAGCGAATACCAATTCCTATCCTTTTTCTGAGATTTCCTGTTCCTTGAATCTAGAAACCAAATGGAAGTGATGATCTCTCATCGATTCTTAGGGTCAGAAAAGTTTTAAACCATGGTAATTGCATTGGTCTCTTACTTTTACACCAGCTAAACAAAGCCCCAGATAACATGCTTTCTTTTTTATTCGATTTTTCTGCAACCATGGTAGCTCTCCATGCCCGAGTCCTTTTGTGACCTGGCTTGCTTACATTTTCAGAGCTGAATAGGAAACCAGAGTTCTTGCTGGCAGCAGCTGAGTGAGGTGAGAACGGAGCTGGAACAAACATGCTTCAATTATCTTAATGAATGCCTTTATTCACCACAGAAGTCCCTATTACTTCTGAAATGTTATTGTTACAGAAATTCCTGTTAATTTTTGGGAAAAAACTTGGATATAAATTCTCCAATTAAATTAGAAATTTACTTAGCTAGTGTGATTTAAAATTGCAGGGAGGTATTGCATTGTACCAACCACAACTACTGGGATGTGGGATTTAAAATGGAATGGAGGGGACTACTGGGATGTGGGATTTAAAATGGAAGGGAGGGGATAACATTGATGTGAGATTTAAAATTGTGCATAGGGGATAACATCCCATTATATCAACAACAACCACTAGGATGTGCAAAATGAGATGAATTGTAAGTTTGTAACCCCATCCTCTAAGTAGCTTTGAAGGGGAGATTTTATAGTCCGTCCAAGTTGCAACAAGGACACGCAAGTCTGTTTCCAGATTTCTTAAATCTAAATCCCTTCATTAATCTGGGGAAATTGACTGCACTACACAAACGAAGTTGACCATATTTTCATTTGATCCCGAAATAATTAGTAGCAGATTATAGAGATTTTTTCGTTTATTGTTGGATTGTTTACTGTTGGATTCATCAATAATAATGTTATCCTTTTTCATAGGTTTCTGTTGCCATAATCTTGGGCCTAAAGTTTGGAGGGGACAAAGTACTATCCAAAGGATTCTTAGCATTGTTCATGGCAACCTTCTGCTTATTTGTGGCTACATTTGGGTGGTCATGGGGTCCTCTTGGATGGACCGTGCCGAGTGAAATTTTCGCACTAGAAACACGTTCTGTTGGACAGGCAATAACGGTCTCTGTGAACCTTCTTTTCACATTTGCAATTGCACGCGTCTTCCTATCTCTTTTATGCACATTCAGGTACGGGATTTTCCTATTCTTTGTGGGTTGGATCTGTATCATGACTGCGTTTGTGTACCTCTTCTTGCCAGAAACCAAGGGTGTACCCATTGAAGAAATGATTTTTGAATGGAGAAAGCACTGGTTTTGGAAGAAAATAGTTCCTTGCGTCGAGGAGGGGGAACCAAAAGGAAAACTACCAGAACTGTAATTCACTTAAAGAATAACTTAGTTTAGTTAAATAATTCACTTAAAGAATAACTTAGTTTGGGAGGTTTGTCATTTGTTCATTGTAGTTTACAAGTCTATTTCAGTAGCTTTTGTCTCCACTTCCGAAGAATTGTCAAGAAAGTTCAGGAAAAGTGATGGATTTTCTTTGATGGTTTTATTTTGTTTTTGGAGTTCAATGCGTTATGAATTTCTGAATACAAAACATCAAAATTATCATCTCCAAAATGATCATTCATAGATGAACATGATTGCAACGATTTTACACCCTAAATAAAATTTGTCAATGGTATCAATCACTGTTTCTCAATCTCAATAAATCGTTTATGCTTTCTTTTCATCCCTGATGAGGGATTATGATGAGTGAAGTTCCAGAAAATTTGTTTACTGTTTCAGTGATTTTTCCATTCTTTTTTATTACTAATTGAGCAATGTTTGATATTTTCGGAGCCTTTATCACTATTGAGGGAAATACCACATTCACTAAGCATTAAAGCAACCTCCTTGTTGTCTTTCTGAGGCTGTGAAAATGGAAGCTATTGTTATTAGTTTGGGTATGGAAGTCTTTCATTAAATATTTGGATAGATTTCATTGTCAAAGAGAACCAAGACTCTTATGCTTTGGAGACAGTGCGCATTCTATGAGGCAGCGCAGTAGCAGGAACTTTGGGTATAAAATCTTTTGGGAGATGGTAATATGGTATTCTTCAGGACCTGGTTTGGGTAAACTAAGAAATTGGTACATATCTTCTCTGTAAAAATTGTAAAACAGATTTGAGATTTTAAGAATGCATATGGATGAATATCTTTTCCAATGTGTGTAAAATGTGCTGAAATTCATTCAAATCTAAAAGATTAGGTTTAGAAGTTTTGTGTAAGGAAGTCACTTTCTGGAATTCAGTAAATGGTTACTGGGCAAAGTTGTTGATTAAATCTTCCATGTCCGAAAATAATGAAAGCAGAGGCATTAGATTCATGACTTCAGATGCCTTGGATAATCACATGGCTCAAAGAAGGGACTACAGATCAGATACGTTTTTGAATACAGCATTGCCATCTCAATAGTACCAAGGTTCACAGAAGTATTAGTCAACCTTATACTACCCGGCTGGTTCGTGGATGATCCTTTGGCTTTCTGGTACAAAGAAGGGCAATCAAAGAATATGTTGTGGAGAGTTAAGGAAGTGGGTTCTACTGCCAATGATTTTCTAACCAGAGCTTTGATCAATTCTCATACCGGTAAAAGCCATGTTTTCCGAGTACTAATATTACGAGGTGTGGTTCAACACCTTTAAAAACGTTTCCTCTATAGTCAGTTGTGTCAATTGATTTGCTCTATTATTTGAGCTGTGGTTGATTCTTCTAAAGGAGGCGCTGGCAAATGGGTTTTATGCTATACACTCCAAAGCAACCTCTAAACCAGTGTTGTTGTGATAATTGACAGTCATTAGTATTGGTTTGGGCATGCACATTTTACAGTTGTATGTGGGGAGATTTCGTTGTCTAATTACATTATGCTTGTTCCTCATAGTAGTTTCTCTTAAGACTAAGAGGAAGAGAATGAGTTTCAGCATGCAATATAAGATTGTAGTTTGAATGCGAGATACAGTTTATTTATATAATTTCTATTCATTCTCACTTGATTGTTATAATTTATCTTATGAGTCGTTTACCTTTTCCATTTGAATCTGAGATCAGATGCATCAAATGCATTAAGAAATGGTGATTTAGGTAGTTCCATGTGTCAAAAATATTGCAAAAGGGTTCTGCCTAAAGCTGTAATAGATATAATCTGATTTTATTTTGCAGAATATTTTGAGCCTAATACCTGTTATGGAGGATAAGTCGAATTTGATATATCGCCCTAGGATGCCTCTGTTGAACATATCTAGCTGCAGTAACTGAGCATAGGAGTCAAACAGCGAAAAGTGAAAACAAGAAGAAGAAAAAGACTATTAAGGAGGGAGACATTCAGATGCCTTGGGGATGATCTCACAGTAATCTAACCCTAACCTACTGCTATATGCTTATGAAAATCTGGACTTTTCTAATGCTGTTTTCTTTTAATCAAATCATTGTTATTTCTTCATTGTAAAGGAGTTGTGTATCATGTCTTTATGATCAATATGAATGTTATTTAATCTGGATGCTATGTTATCCATAGATGTTAATAGTTAGTAGCAAGATATTGTATTCAATCTTTATTTTTTTTCTGTTTTTTATGATACGATTTTCCATTCTTCATTTTACACAATTAATTGGGTTACAAAGATTTTTAATTGGGCTCCTTTGTTACTAATTTATATCTTTTGTGTCCTCTGGGTGATATAAAAATGGAGCCTTGTTGTCTATATAATAAATCTGTATCGAAAAGCTCAACTACAAGCTGCTAATGCATACACACCAATGATTATACACATGAACTTTTAACCCAAGAAAATCATAAGTTTCCAACTTTGTCTTTGGTTTCTTGTTCTTACATAATACAAATCTATGAACTTCCTAGGACAGAAGTATCTTACTTATTTTTCTGGAAGATGCTCGATGTTTATAAAACTGATCCATGTGTCCCTCCTTTTTTCCTCCATCCTGTTTGCCTTTGCAAACTCTCATATTCCTCTTCAATAGCTCTCTCTGGCTTTCCCTGCTGTCCAATTCGTTGGCTATTTGATTAGGTTTAGTTATTCCTATAGTACTTGATGTTTTCGTGAATCTATACTGGTCATACCTCCTCCATTTGGGAGGTTTCAGGCTTCGTACTAACTTATTATGTTCAAGATGAGATCGGTTTCTTTTGTGTCATCTCCTCCATTAATATCTCTTGGCTTTGCTTAAAATTTTACCTTCTAAACCAATGTGTAAGTACTCTTTGGCCATTTCCTATAAGCACGAATCTTTCTTTGCAATACGATATCATGTACAAGTTCAGTTTGCATACTAGGTATCTCCTCAGCTACTAGAACTATTCTTCATCTTCATCCCACATCTGACATTGGTAGTTCAAAGACTTCAACTTTTCATCATTCAATATGGAAAGAGGATGTTCATTATGATGGGAGGGACAAGTTGAATGAATGCTTCCAATCCGCTGTAAAATCTTGATTGAGCCATAATGGTGACTTTCCAACTTTTTCCCTTCTACTTGGAATCTCTCCTTGCTTAAACATAGCCACATACAAGATCTTCAACCTGTAAATTTTTAGTAGTGATTCTTTTCCAAGGACAACCATATGGGGAAACCACTTGATATTACCCCACCTCACTAGATATCATTTTGTAGTGAATGTGTTGGTATAGATTAGTGCACCTTACTAGGGGATTCAAACTAGGCCCTTACTAGGATAGAACTAGCCAAATCCCCAACAATATTAGCAACAACGAGTTGAGTTAATCTCCTTCGACTAAATTATGAGTAGTTCTATTCTAATCATGCCATTATTTATACATTGTCTAAATTTTTTGGAGTTGTTCTTGTACCTTCTCGTTGATTTGTTGTATTCTTTCGATCAATTTGCATGCTTCACTTAAAATATTGTCTACTCTTTGTTGCATCGATACACTTGTCACAACAATGTCAAAAGGAGTTTGAGTTAGAAAATCTAAATTTGCTTAAGAAAAAAACTGATTGGTTCAGTAATGAATTTCTCTATTGTAACAATGTTGAATATCGTGTAGGTAGGCATTCTATGTTTTTAGGCTTTTTTTATTATACTTTAATAAGAGTTTGTATCCTTGTCCTATTCACAACTTTAGTTTATGCATTGGTCTATGGATAATGAATTGATCTATTGTAACAATGTTGAATTTAGTTTACGTCCTATGGCTTTGGGATTTTCGATTATATTTTAATAAGAGTTTGTATCATTTTCGTATTCACAATTATAGTTTGTGCAATGGTTTGTGGATAAAAGGTTGTAGGCCTCTTCAACTTGGTTTCCATATTTTACCAAAGTGTGGTCCAAAACATAGGAATTAAAGATGTAGATGTGGCTATTCCAAATGAATTCGAGCTTCCTCTTAGAATGTGTGTTTCTTTCTGTCCTAGACAATATTCTTATATGGGATTAAAACCCAAATTGTATTGAACATATTGAAAATAAAAATCAATCAATCATTTTCTCTTTTAGTCTTGGTTAAATCACACCTAGGAAGTCCATAGAAATGCTTTCTAATGTTCGAGTAAGTACTAGTAATGGCATATCAAATTTTAATTTCCAATGACTTGGTTTATTTGTAAGACAAAGAACACATCATCTTAGATATTTGGATTTTGGAGGCATCAACATGCATTTTAGGCCAATAGACATACTTTTGCAAATGGATTGTTTTCCTTACTCCAAAATGACTAGCTAACTATGTCGATAGGCATGGTTTATTTTGGAATCCAGAATTTCCATTCTTTAAAATATACAAATTATGGATGATCTATATTTAATAATCTGAAAACATTCTTCATCATATACATGACCCAACAAATGAAATCAAGGGTTTCCAAGCTATTTTTCCATTTCCATCCTCCACCCTTAAGAGGTTACCTCCTAAGACAAACCTCACAAAGACCATAAAGTTTGAGTGATCTGAAGTGATGGCATCTCCTTCAAGGAGGGAAGAACCTTGCTGCAAAAACATTCCTCACAGTTTAATGGATCTGCAGCGATGGCGACACAATGAGGGAGCTCCGGGTGAAGGAAAGAATCGTGAAGCCAAAAATCTTCTAGAGACAAGGTCACAGTGGAAGGCTTTAGGGTTTCCATCACAATCTCATTAGCCTGGACTATCATTCGTTCCCTAAGACTAAGTGACACAAATTATACAAATTATAAAAAAAATTGATTTAGTTTATTGTTAAACAATATGTATTTCTATATTAATCATTGTCCCCCGAATACAAAATAAATTTCCATCACAAAGGATAACCATTAAAAATATCTATAAGACATTTAATTGTATAAGACTCTGTTTAATGAATTGAGAAATTCTACAAGCTAGATACCACTAGTGGATTTGTTTGAATATTTGACTTAGTTTTAGATCTATAGGAAGGCCCCATAAAAACAAATGATGAATTATATTTTCGAGGTCTCCAATGACAATCACCTCTTGGATTCCAATTTTTACAACTTGCTTTAACCACTCGTAGAGAGAATAATCTTTTGCCACATTATTAGAGGTATTATCAAGCCCCCAACATATCTACATTCTTCTTGTTTCTTAGGGAAAAATAACATCCCCCCTACTTCTCCCACCCCAACTGATCTCTCCTTCTCTTATTGGTCAAAAGAGATCACATTTAGCGGTGATTTTAGGTTCATTTTGAAAAGTGGTGCTACTGGTAGCACCTCTGTTTTTGGACAAACACTATGTTGACATTCAAATTTACCCTCGAAAAAAACATAAAATCAACTCTAAATCCAAATGTGGTATTTCTTGATTTTTTAAAATAAATTAATTATTATTTTTTAATAATTTAAACTTAAAAAAATAATAATAGAAAAATGTGTAGTCTAACTAGTAGATGAAATGACCCTTTTCTCAGAACATTTTTTGGTAAATTTATCCAAAATCTGATAGATATTTTTAAGAATCATAATTTTAAATTGTTTAATCTGCAAAGTATGAGTTTCTCATGGGTTTTTCAGGGTGTTCCATTTATACATTAAAAAGTGCATTGTAAATAACAAGTAATCACAATGTCTCTCGAACTTGTATTGCTAGATTCCAACCAGAAAATTTATTTTGTCTATGCGTTAGATCCCATGA
>APFE030515814.1:0-16826 GCA_000404065.3 Pinus taeda
TTTGAAAAATATTTAGACCACCCTTAAAAGTGACATTTTTTATTGAATGCATTCCATTTCAATTTCCATATTTTTTTTTTTCTCGAAGATGTTGCCCAATTTTTAATTAAACCTTTTAGATTTTTTAACTAATGTTGAAAGTTGAATATGGGGAGAGGCTTGGATTATCCATGTCTCACTAATACTCCTTGGACTTCTCCACAAAGGATGGATCTATTAATTAAAAAATGTCAAATATGAATGGTCAATTTTAAGCACCTTCTTTGACGTCCAATTCTAGCACTATACGCCACTCTTCTCGTTATTTTTTAGTAGCTTCTTTGAGGTCCAATTCTAACAATATTCGTGAGAGGTCCATGGGAGCACTTGAAAGGATGGAAGCTTCTGAAAGGAGGTATTTTTCCATCAATGATTTCGAGATAAGAAACATGTCGAGATGATAAGCTATCTTGTGCCTACCTCTTTTACTCTTGTCCAAGTATAAATTCCATTTACCGTTTCTATCTAAGCTAAGTGCATGTTCCTAATTACATCTTTGAAGGACTGTGCAAGGTAATCATATTGATGTCCCCTCCAATGATGAATTTCTGATTCAAATACAACTACTAAAGCTATATGAGTTTGTTGAGAAAGGAAATTTTATCCGTAGTAGATGTGCCCCATATATTACGATTAAGAAACCCATATCGTTTGATATGACTTGTTGAAATTTTTTAGACAAGATCATAGGGGCTACTAACAAGTCATGAAAATTTGCTTCCATGGGGTGTAATAGGATTAATAGACCCATCATTGTTCCCTGAGAACCAAGGGAGATTGACTCACAGCGTTTCTAGCATTACTCCACTAGAGCCTCCATGCTCGCTCTAACAACATTTACCTCATGCTCACTCTAGTAACCTTTACCTCATGCAAGATGATATTCCTAGGTTTTTCCTTATTAATTTTGTCTCTAAGTAGTCTCTATTTTCCGTTGTTTTTGAGAGCCCTTATGTTCCACAAAATCACTTTCATTGAGAGCGAGGGTTGGGGAAAAACACCTTTGAAAGCGAACTAATATTGCATGAATTGGCCAAAATATTCCCTATCTATTGTATTATCTCTTGTGGAGTTTTCCTCCCCAAGCATTTGTATCCTTCGATTGGTTTGAGGGGGTCTCTTGAATCCAAATAATGAGAACAATGATGAGGAGTTGTGGGAATCGACACTCTCCCCAAAAGGCGGAATTGAATGCTAAGATATGATTGTCTGAGAAGAGCCATTTGCACCTTTAAAATTAAACTCGGTCCTTGGCATTATAGCTACTCTACTATCTTCGAGAGGGTTTTCTCCTATACTTCCACTTCATCCAAGTCTTCTGAGCTTACTAGAGAACTTGTCTCCATTGATTTCTTCTAACATTATCTTTACATCATGTATTTGAGGCTCCATAAGTGTCATGTATTCGAGTGTGTTATGTGGGTTTTTCCTTTTCTTCGTAGAAGTGGCTTGCATAGGCTCGAGTTGTGGTTGCAAGGATTCCTCACATGAATTTTGATACTATTGCACTGGATCTTGCTCAGCTAAGGCTTCAAATTTTGAATCTTTCTATGGGGATCTTGCTCTCCTAAGACAAAAAAAATTCTTTCTCGAGGAAAAATTTATTTCTCGAGGTTGAAGCAAAGCATCGAGAAAGAGATGAAGAGGCTAAAATTATTAAGAAAATAAGGGCCATTCTCAAAGGCCCTTGAATGATCCTCTAAATTAGTGAAGATCATCACAAGAAAACCTTTGACTCCAATACTTAGGTCAACATGAACTTTTAGCTTCCATTTAGCCTTGATCCATGCTTCCATAACTCGTTTCGGTGGCGAAGTACCAACAAATTTGTAGATTAAAGTGTGGCCTTGCATGAATTCTATGTGCTCCAATATTTTGTTTGACTTGACCTCATATTTGGGTCTCTGAATGAATTTTGGAACACAAGAGCTTGATCTATTATTGTGTCATGTAGCACTAAGGATTGGGGCATATTTTTGATCTCCTCGCGATGAATGAATTTCCAAGGGGGAATTTCCTAGACTTGTCACCTCCTCACACTACTTGAGAACTTGTCTCCATTGCAATTTATTCCAACATTGTTTTTGCATCGTGAATTTCAAGCTACATATCCATTGTGCCTTCCACCATGTTATTTTGGATTCTCCTTTTGCTTGAAAAAGTTTCTTTCATGGGCTTCGATTGTAGTCCCAAGGATTCATGAGTATGACTTCTGATACTATTCTAGTCAATCTTTCACTACTATGGATTCAATCTATTTTTTGGACTGAAGGTAATATAATGTAAACTTTGAAACAGGAACTATAAACTCAAAACGAGAACTCTAGCCAAAAAGCCCCGAAAAAACATCAAAAACAGTGTTGAAAACGAAAAGTGTGTATACTAGAATGATTGTTTTTTTTAGGGTCAATTTTGAACATGTTTTAAAAATGGTAGTGAAAATGAAATTTCCGTGCAAAAAACACCCTAAAAACGAAAAGTGTTGATACTAGAATGATGGTTTTTCTTTAAGGTCAATTTTCGACATTTTAAAAAAATGCTAGTAAAATCGATTTTTATGTGCAAAAAACAGTTGTTTATGAGGAAAAAAAAACACTAATGTTTTTGGTAGAATAATATTTTTCTTTCTTAAGTATAAATTCAACATGTTTTAGCAATGACCATCAAGATCAAATAATGGGATCTGAAACACTTTAAAATTCTGTTACCCGGGAATCACCGTGCCACCCCCGCGGGCCGTTGGGCCGCCGAGGTGGGGTAGAGGCCTGTAGACAGCCACCGCCCCACCCTAGTGGACCAATTACCCACATGGTGGAGGGGTGATTTCGAGAATGACCATGCCATCCTCGTGGGCCATTGGGCCACCAGTGTGGGACGGAGGGCTACAGACAGCCTCCGCCCCACCACAGCAGTCTAACGACCTGCAAGGTGATGGGGCGATTCTAGGAATCACCCTGCTGCGGATAGCATCTGGCCCACCCTAGGAGCCCAACGGCCCACAGAGGTGGTGGGGTGGTTGCGGGAATCACCCTCCCACCCTCGTGGGTCGTTGGGCTGCCGAGGTGGGGCGAAGGGTGGGGTGATTCCTAGAATTTCCCCGCCACCCGCACAGGCTGTTGGGCCGTTGGGGTGGGGCAGAGGTTGTTCACAGCCCTGTGCCCCACCCTAATTGCTTAACAGCTAGCGGGGGTGGTGGGGTGATTCACAGAATCACTTGGCCACCCCGGCGGGTCATTGGGCCACTAGGGTGTGGCAGAGGCTAGACAGTCTCCAGCCCACCCTGGCAGCCCAACGGCCTGCAGGGAGAGCCTCTGCCACACCCCAGAGGCCCAATGGCCCGCAGGGGTGGCGGGGCGATTCCTGGAATCACCTCGCCACCCCTGTGGGCCATTGGGCTACCAAGGTGGCGGGCGATTCCCAAAATCGCCCCACCACCCCTGCGGACCGTTTCCCTGTCAGGGTTATTGTTATTGTCAAGCTTCAAGGGGAAAACAAATTCAAGGATGCAACTTACATGTTAAGACGTTTAAAATGTATATTTGATTAATGTTAAAAAATTCATTTATGTACAAGTTAATTGAAATTTTACTATTTCATGTTACAGGCAAAAGTTAAATCTTCTTAACCGTGAAGATCAACTATTTATAAATGATTGTGTGTTAATCCATATTGATAGTTGTGCAAAATATGATCGCTATATGTCTATGATTTTTAATCGGGTAGATGGATATAGTCATAGCCAAACACTCATGATGTTGTTGTGAGAAAACTAACATATGAAGACAAAGAAGAAAAAGGAGAGATGGTTAAGATTTATAAAAAAACCACAGTTATTGATTAACTATCTTATAGACATATGTTCAAATGAAGGAGATTGGGTTTTGAATTTATTTTCTGGCTCATGTAAGTTTTATTATATAGAATTGAATTTCAATATGTTATTTCTTAATTTATATGTCATTGTACTAATTTACTTCATTATTTCTCTTGTGCTTGATAATCAGGTACACTACTAGCATGTTTCCTTCAAAAAGGAAGAAATTGCATTGCGATTGAAAAAGATCCAATATAATGCAATTTTATTCAGCAAAGAATTAATGCTCTTCAATGCAAGAAATTGGGTTGAAGAAAGGGGAATTTAGTGAATCACGTTCGGAAAAAATGGCAAAGGAGCCCCAACCACCACTACACGAAATGATTGGAAAGACATACATTGGGAGATTTGCAGACATCAAAGACCCATTATAAGAGGAAAATGAGGAAAATGAAGCAAAAAATGTTGTGGAAGAAGACAATGATGAAACTCTAGAGGACAAAGAGTTTGGATTATGTGACATTGTTGATTAAATTTAAGTTATGATTGGAAATTAAGCTCATTTTTTGTAACTATTAATTAGTTATACTTGTAATGTTTTGACTTTGACATTTTCTGAGAAGAATAAGCACTCAATTAAGGTTGTTATGCATTGAATATTTGTATTATGTGATTTTCGCATTAATTTTTATGTTAATCATTATTTTTTGAAAAAATTTGTGATTATTATTATTATTTTGACATGAAATTAAGAAAAAAAACTATTATTTAACCATTTTTTGTTAAATTTTTTCTATAAAAATTGTGATTTTGACACGTCATTTCTAGCAAAAAAAATATCAAAATGTGTAGTTTTTTAGTTATATTTATGTTAAAAATGGCTATTTTTATGCCAATTTTTAAAAATTATTGTTTTCTAGAGACAATTGTTTCATGTGGATTGAAAAATTAATTAACAGTGTATAAATATGTAGAATATCAAAAATTCAAAATATCGACCTTCTTCTTTAAATATACAAAATAATAAAAAGCTTCAGTACAAAAAAAAAATTAAAATAAAAACAAGAAAATATGAAGAAGAAGACCACTAAAGAAATTTTTAAATTTAGAAAATAATAATTTACATTTTATACATTAGAAAATTTAAAGTCAAAAAATGGGCCTTTAAGAAAAGAGCCTCATGCAGAATTACCACTTTTTTAAATGAGGATGAAAATCATTACCATTCTAAAACACAATGTACATAAAAAAAATTAAAGTTCCAAAAACTATGCTCTGAAAAAAACATGTGTATTCTGCGTCACTCCTTTTCAAAATTGGGTCACTTTTTTGCTATCTCTACAAAACGGGTAACAATATTAATTCCTGTTTCAAATTTTATATCTTTGTATCCTTAAGGTTAGGGTTTTGGGGCCTATGGTTCCTCCTCCTCTCTCATTATTGTTGAAAGCTTTTTTATTAGTGCTTATGACTATCTCCTTTGGCTTGGGGGGATTAATGAGGGGGAAGTCCCTATAAATGTATTCATGTTCATGGTACCTTTTACAACAAAAAGGATATGCTCATAATCAATGGGTTGTATGATATCCTCATCATGGGGGAAGATAAATATAGATTTCAATAGTGTCCCTCAAGAATTCATGTAAACATATATCCTAACATAGGTATTGCACCTCTTGGATTTTTTTATTTATGAGGATTTTTACATAGTTTCCAATGGTATTTCCAATTCCCACCAAGATATATTCTTGCCAATATTTAATTTATATAGCGTACAATATTACCCATATAGGAGCAACCAAAAACGTTTTTTTATCTAGGTTGAAGTAAGGCATCCATAACTCAATGAAGAGACAAGCATTTTTAAGAAAATAAAGACGATTCTCAAAGACCCTTGAAAAATCCTCTAAATTCATGAAGACTGTTATAATAAAACCTTTGGATCCGAAATGCAAATGAATATGCATTTTTGGCTTCCATTTAGCGCTGATCCATGCTACCAAATCTTGTTTTATTGGCGAAGCGCCAATAAATTTTCATATTAAAGTGTGGTATTGCATATATTCTATGTGATCCTTGATTTTATCTTGCTTGACCTTGTATCTGGGCTTTTGGAAGAATTTTGGAAAATAGTAGCTTGATCTATTGTTCTGCCACGCAGTGCCGAGGATTGGGGCATACTTTTTACCTCCTTGTGATGAATTTCCCGATGGGGATATTGATGAGGTTCTACTGTTGCCGCCTTCTTCCTAGGCTTAGCATCTCGAGAGACTACATTATGGTAGGAGGGGACCACACACCCTGCCTCGGATGAGGTGGCCATAGGTTGGTGAAGATCAAGCTAAAAACAAAGTCTTAACAAAATATTAGAGTTGGTTGTGGAAAATTTCAATGTTTCATGGTTGTAACACATGTAAACCCTAAACCTATCTCATCAAAATTGTCGATTGTTATTTCATAGGTTCTCCACCATATTAGTCTTAATTATTATCACTTGATTTGATTAATTAATTAAGCCTCCTTCTTTTCTTTGTATATATAACATTAATTATAATACTCTACCTAGCAATAATTTTCATTTTTATATAAAATTATTTAATACATTTAATACAACTTAATTATTACGTTTTACCTAACAATAGAGGAAATACGAATAAAATTCCAAGCCATTAGTGACCACTTATGGTCTCTAGTTGCTCCTCTCTAAAGAAAAGAGAACATAATGTTTCTCATTGAGCTCAAGATGACTTTCAGTGCATTTAGGACCAAAATTCTATAAATCGACAGTGATTGAAGCACCAATTTGGGGATAATTAATCTTCTTAGAAATTGTAAGGCTTTGAATGTCCATTTGTTTATTTTGGAGAAAACTATATCCAAAATATCTCTCTAGCAAATAGTTTTCAAGGAATTCTCTGTTAGGGCGACTCCTCGATAAATGATTAGGAAAGAGGCTCACGAGAAACCCAAAATACATGCAAAATGAGATTGAATGCTAGGATTTGTATTAAGAAGAAGAATTGGGACTTGTTGGGGTGTATTTTAGTATGAGAGGCTAGCATAAAGTTATTCAAAATGTGTTTAAAGGCCAAGTCTTCTTGAACCGAGGGCTCACTCAGAAACATAGTGTCATCCATAAACTATTGGTGCTAAACATTTATTTAGAATAATTCCATCTAGCACAACATTAGGCATAGAATATCTATGAAAGTTCTTGAGGCCTTCAACAACTCACGAAAACCAAAAAGGGTAGAGTGGGTCTCGTTGGTGTATACCTTGAGAGGTGCTAAAGGTGCAGGATGAGGAGCCATTGATCAAGATAGAGAAGAAAGGGGAGGAGAATAAGGAAGCCACATGTTTAGCCCAATCATAAAAGAAACAAAATGCTTTCAAAGTTCAGAGAAGATAAGCCCAACTCAATTTATCAAATTCTCTTGAAAAATTTAATTTGATTACCATACACGCTTTTCTAAATTCTTTCATAGTGTGTATAAGTTCATGGGCTACTACGACCCTATCTAGGATTTAATATAGCCCGAGTGCTCCTTGGAGTTTAGCAAAGGAAACATGGTTTGACTATGCGCAGAATGATCTTCGAAAGGATTGTGTACATCACATTTCATAATGTGATAGGTTTAAAGCTACTTGGGTCTCTTGCTCGTGCTCATTTAGGAGAAAGAGTGAGGAATGTGGAATTTTAAAGTAAGGGGGATAAAGAATATTCTTTGTGATTCCTCTACCAAAGCTAAAATCTCCTCACCTAAGAATTCCCAACTTGTTTGGAAAACATATGAGTTGAAGCCATCTAGTCTAGGAACCTTATTTTTTGAGAGGCTCATCAGTGCTTAATCCTCAACATCCTACAATGTAATTTCCTTCATTAAAGGCGTGTTTTGATCTTCAATGACCAATATTATAATTTGGGTGATTATTTTCTCCATGGCCTGTAATCTATTAGGGTTAGGTTCTTTAAGGATATTGTTGTAGAATGAAGTAATTTCTATTTCAATATCCCTATGATAAGAGAGATGATATCCATTCTAACTAGTATGTGAGAAGATACAATTATGATACTTATGTTTGAACATTGGTTTGTGGAAAAACTGAGTGTTCTTGTCCCCTTCCTTGAGCCATGACATCCTAGATTTTTTCCTCCGTAAAGTCTCCTATTGCTTCTGTCCTTCCTCTAGTTTTTTAAGAACCCCCCCATCCTTCTTTGAAAAACATTTAGACCACCCTTCAAGTTTCATTTATTTTTGAATGCATTCCATTTCAATTTCCATATTTTATATTTTCTCGAAGATGTTTGAAAGTTCTTCATGATTCAAATTTTTAATTAAACCTTTTAGAGTTTTTAACTAATGTTGAAAGGTGAAGATGGGGGAGAGGCTTTAATTATCGACGTCCCACCACTACTGCTTGGCTTTCTCTAGGAAGGATGAATCTATTAATAAAAAACTCTTAATTATGAATGGTTAGTTTTAAGCAGCTTCTTTGAGGTCTAGCTCGAGCACTATATGTGAGTGGTCTAGTCAGGTTTTTGTAGCTTCTTTGAGGTCCAATTCTAACACTATTGGCGAGTGGTCCGTGTGAGCACTCGTAATGATGGAAGATTCAAAGATGAGGTATTTTTCCAATAATGATTATGAGATAAGAAATATGTATATTTTATCTCGTGCCTACCTCCTCTGTTGTTATCCAAGTATAGATTCCATTTAACATTTCTATCTCAGCTAACGCCATGTGCGTAATTTCATATTTGAAGGACTATGTGAGGTAATGATATTGAAGTCCCCTCCAACAATGAATTTCTTATTCAAATGCAGTTGTTGAAGCTAAATGAGGTTGTTGAGAAAATAAAATTTATCCCCAGCACGTGTGCCCCATATATTGCCATTAAGAAACCCACATTCTTTGATATGATTGGTTAAAAATTTCGAGAGAGGATGAGACAGGATCGTGGGGGCTACTATGAATCATGAAAATTTACTTTAATGGGGTTTAATAGGATTGATAGACTGTTGTTCCTTGAGAATCAAGAGAGATCGACTCATGCCTTTTATACCATTACTCCACTAGAGCCTCCATGGTGGCTCAAACAAACTTTACTTTGTGCAAGATGATAATGACAGGTTTTTCGTTATTGATTTTGTCTCTAAGTAGTCTCTATTTTATGTTGTTATTGAGACCACTTATGTTCCAAAAAATTACTTTCATTGAGAAGAAGGAATGTAGAAAAACACCTTTGAAAGAGAACTAATATTATGTGAATTGGCGAGAAGGTTTTGTGTTTGTTGTATTATCTCTTGTGCACTTTTCCTCCCACGTCATTTGTCTCCTTTGATTGGTTTGAGGGGGTCTCTCGAATCCAAAGAATGAGAACAATGATGAGGATTTGTGAGTCAACACTCTCCCCAAAAGTGTGAATTGAATCCTAAGATATGATTGTTTGAGAAGAGCCATTTGGACCTTGAAAAGTGAACTCGGTCCTTGGCATTGCAACTATTCTAGTATCTCGGAGAGGGTTTTCTCCTCTACTTCCACTTCATCAAAGTCTCTATGCTTAGCGGAGAACTTGCCTCCATTTTCATTTCTTCCAACATTGTCTTTGAATCATGCATTTTAGGCTCCATTGAGTGCATTATCTCGGTTTTTCATTTTCTTTGTAGAAGTGCCTTGCATGGGCTCGAGTTGTGGTTGTAAGGATTTCTCTAGCGACTTTTGATCCTATTGAAATGGATTGTGTTGTGCTCAGAAAATAAGGGCCATTCTCAAATGCCCTTGAATGATCATCTAAATTAGTGAAGATCATCGTAAGAAAACCGTTGACTCCAATATGTAAATCAACATGCACTTTGATCCATTGTTGTGGCATATAGCGCTCAAGATCCTTGCGGGGAGGATTGATGAGGTGTGGTTTCCACCACCTTTTTCCTAAAATTATCATCTCGTGAGACAACATTGTGGTAGGAGGGGAGCCATGTTTTTCCTAGACTCAGCATCTTGTGAGACTACATTGTGGTAAGAGGGGGTCAAAACCTCTCCTGTGGACTAGGAGACCATAAGTTGATGTGAATTAAGGTAAAAATGAAGTCCTAGCGAAAAATTAGACTGGGTTATAGAAAAAAGTTTGAAGGTTGTAATGCATGTAAATCCTAAATCTAGCTCATCAAATTTAATCTTTGGCATGAGGTGCTCCACCACCATTAGTATTAACTGTCATTATTGATTTAATTAATTAATTAAGCCTTTTCTTTATATTGTATATAAAACATTAATTATAGCATTGCACCCAAAATACAAAATAATTAATTGTAATATTAATATAACATTATTTAATACACTTTATACAACATTATAACTATTTAAATAAAAAATATACCAGAAATATTTAAATAAATTAAAAAGGATTACAAATTTAAAAAAGGGAAAGCCTAATTCTCCCATTATTACAAATATGAAAAATAAAAAACCTAATTCAATATATCATAAACATTATATAAAATAAAAAATAACAAGCAAACTCGTGGCATTCATGGTGAGGCATCCACGTGTGCCAGTGTGTTCAATGATAAGGAAGTTTGTCCATCTAACCGAGCTACGACCTTGGGTGGTTCGTTGGTTCTTCCATATCTAATGCGCACCTATAACCTTCTAGCCTTAATACAACCTATATTGAGTCCCAAGTTTGGTCAACGGAATGGCTGTATTGAGTCCCAAGTTTCATCAAGGGACTAATTTGTTTTCTTGACACGAAAGAATTCAGGCAACTAGAAGGAATAGGTACCCTCCACTAGATTTTCTTGGAGCTAAGGAGTAACAGAAGGATGATTTGATATTTTGATATGGAGATGAATTGAAAGTAGAGTTTCAAGTGATCTTTCTTTTATTTTTCATAGTTTTTATGAATTTTGTGATTTTTCAACATGCTGGTGTTAAGTTAAAAAATTTAGAGACAAATAGGCTTTCAAGATAATACTAAGATTAATTTGCATAAATTGTTCCCAAAACATCTAGATTATTTTAAAGCAGTGTGTAATGTGTTTCAAAAATTCCATTCATAAATTTGCATATAGGTACTTAAAATCCATAAAAAAAATACTTAAAATTCAGAATAAAAATGGTGAAAAGTAAGTAACTTTACAGTAAAGACAGGTAAAGACATAGAAATTAGTAGCAAATTTTTCTAACAATTTTATTATCTAAATTCATGTACAGTGTTGCAGTTCATTTCTTATATTCCATTTTCAAGTTTGTAGAGCTCCAGGACAGATTGATGCCCCAGGAAAGGTCCCCTGCTAGTGGAAAACCCAATTCTAGTACAACTTGAAGTGCCATTAAAAAAAATATTTACCAGTTTGTTTATTTAAGTTAAAATTGAATATTTTATATCAAAATATTTTTTACAGTTTGTTTATTTATTTATGTTTAAATTGAATATTTTTCATAGTTAGTTAGTTTATTTATTTTTATGTTGAATAATTTTCACAGTTAGTTTGTTAATTTATTTATGTTTAATTTGAATATTTTTCATAGTTAGTTTATTTATATTTAAATTAATTTTTTTATTATCTATGTTTAAATTGAATATTTTTAGCAGTTAATTAGTTTATTTATGTTTAAATTAAATATTTTATCTCAAATTTTTTTCATTGCTTTATATAATTTATGCCAGATATTTTTTCTATACGCATTCACTCATTAAAAAAAGAAAAAAAACAATGTTTTTCATTCTTCTGAGTTTCCATGGTATTTAGACTAACCATGGGTGTTTTTTAATCTTATAAAAGGTATGTGGGAGGAAGACCGGAATTTTTAGTGCCATTGGGTTGTAAAGACAACTTAATGGTTGTGAATGATAATCTTCCAAGTCGTACTTTGAATAGGATTGTATTCATGACCCTCTCACCCAAAAGGGTTTTTGATATGGCTCATCCATCCATGCATTCATCATATGGCAATTCTTGGCTGTCCAGAATGTTTATCAAATCTGTATTCCACTGAATCCGTAAGATGTGGCTGCCCATTTTCCGTCAGGCAAATAATACATACCCAGCGGCTCTCCCATTTTCTGTCAGGCAAATTTGTCCTTCGAAACATCAAAGGAATGGTGGCAGATATCCGCAACGACATTTCCTGCAAAATTTCACGATATCCATATATTTTCACTTATGGATGTTTCGTATAGGGTTTGTTAATTTCACTTGGAACGCATATTCGTTTGTTATTGATACTGATAAGTGAATTATTGTTTATCAACGCGCTGTCATTCAATATCAACGGGGTAGTGATAGGCGAATTATTCACTATCAACGCGGTAGTGATATGAGAGTTACTAGCAGGATATGCGGTCAGATATGCCAAATGTCCCCGCCGATATGCGACTTTTACATAACGCGACTTATTTCCGACAGGTATTTCTGGATATCCGAGCAATCTTTGCCGGATACGCTAGTAATTTCTGGGCAATGTGGTTTGGTTATGCCCATATGCGAATTATGAGCCTGGAACGCGACCTATCTCTGCCGGATATGCTACTTATCCTTCCCGTATATGCGTCTTATCTCGCCGGAGATAACTGGAATGATAAATCGCATATGCGGCAGAGATAAGTCGCATATCCGGCATATGGTACCCGCTCGCTCGGAAATACCTCGCATAAATGGCAACGGTTACTGGCATTGCCCGGAATGAACTCGCGTATAACGTGTCGGAAATGGTTGGCGCCACCTGCAAATGGCATATCCGGCTAAAGTTACTCGCGTATGATAGGAATAACTCACTTATCATACCCGTTGCGGATAACGGCGATGGCAATTCACGCGAATTATCTCGCGTTGCAGATAATGGCGATGGTAATTACGATGCGTTGCATATAACGGCCATCGTTATTCACGCGAATACTGGGTTGCTCAAGCCATAGTTGCTTCGAACCCTTGCCATCGTCTTGCAATTTATTATTATTATCATGCTTTCGATCCCATAGTCTTCTTGCTGGCGACTCTCATGAATAGACTCAGAAAATGCCGCAAGACCCTGCCTGTGTATATCCACTTGGGGCTCTTTATTCCTAACCCGCCCTGTAAATCTCCTGTGTATGATTTCTAGTTTCTAGCAAATCTAGGATTTGGCGCATGTGTTGGGTGGATTGTGCATGCTAGCACTGTGAGCCACACTTGTGTGGCTATCTCGGCGAATGTAGTTGCCAGCCTGGAGGGACCTTTCCGGCAGCGAGTCCGACCGTGAAGGAATTTTTACCAGCCAGCTCGCAAACTAAAATGATAGATTCGTAGCTCAAAACCGCTAGAAGCGTGTGACTCCTAATACCTCATCGCCCCAAATATTCATTTGAAATTGAATTTCACGCTAAAATTAAAAATCCAAGGCCTTGGCCTTAAATGCCACCTTACATCTGAATTTCAGGCTAAAATTATGTGTAGCAGCCCTAGCATGGGGAGCTAGATTTACATTTAGTAAAGATTTAGCTCCTTAAAGAAAGAAAGGACCCTCGAGGGAGCTAGACTTACATTTAGTAAAGATTTAGCTGCTTAAAGAAAGAAAGGACCCTGCAGGCTCCCACTGACTTCCTTTTTTTATAACCGCATTGCCAACCAAAAAATTGCCCATTGTATTCAAATTTACACATATGCTGATGTGCAATCATCCTTTTTAACATCTTTATACGTCCTTAGGGTTTTGAGTCAACACATAGCGTTTTAAGTATTTCTGCAGATTCTTTCTCATTTAAGGGTTTATTTTAAAGAATCCAGAGAGCATCCGTAAAACATTAGTACATTTGTCTATGTATAATCATTGTTATCTGCAACCGAAGGCCTTTCAGAGGACTCTGATTTTCTGGATAGAAATATGGATTTTCTCTTTCTCAATTTTCTCTTTCTCTTCTCCCCAGCCAGAGATTCGTCCTCAGCTCCAACCGTACAGTCTGGGTTTTATGGGCTTTACACACTCATTCCAAACCTTGGAACATCTCAGTGATCAAATGAGGCTCAACATACAGTGTGGGTTTTATGGGCTTTACACACTCATTCCAAACCTTGCAACACCTCAGTGATCAAATGAGGCTCAAGAATCAATCATGGTACCTGGAAGTGGAGGAGGAGGAGGAGGAGGAGGACGATTAGGAGGAGGAGTGGTGGTGGATGAGTGAGTAGAGGAGGAGGAGGATGAGGAGTTGGATGATTAGTTGGTGGAGTAGGCGAAGGCAGAGGGGGTGGAAGAGGAGGTGGAGGCTGAGGAGGAGGTAGAGGAAGAGGTGGATTTCGAGGTGGGGGAAGAGGAGGTGGTGGAGGAGGAGGAGGATGAGGTGGAGGTGGAGAAGGAGAAGGAGGAGGAGGTGGTGGTGGAGGTGGAGTTGAAGGAGGTGGTTGAAGAGGAGGAAGAGGAGGAGAAGATGGGGGAGGAGGTGGAGATATGGAAGTTAATATAAGATTGATGTCTTATATTCAAATATTAAATTCTCACTCTCCTCTCCACTGTTGGAAATGAAAGCTACAATTTCATGAATGGAGAACATATCTATTCACATAAATGATATCCTACTATTAAATGATAAGTAATTCATTTAGAAATATTTCCTCTATTCACAAATATAATCGTTCAAGTACATGCAATTTCTTTTATGTTTAGATCTGATATCTTGGCCAAAAATTTGAAGCATTCAACAAGATCAAAATTTTGAGTTTATTTTTTTTAAACCTTTTGTTTGTCTGTTAAACAATTATATTTCTAGTTTTATTGTTCAATGAACAATTTGTTTTGGAATGATTGGTTTCATCGAATTATCATTGATTTAAAAAGCATTGTGTTAAATTTAATGTTGTTTCTTGAATAAGAAGCCTTATGTTCCTTTTCTTTTATGTTTACTTGAGAAACATACGATATTAGGAATAATATATGGCTTTGTTTATTATTTTGGTATTCCAAATATTTTGCGTAATTATTATTTTTCATAATCATATAGAGTTGACATGAATATCTAACGTGTACTCATATAATAAAAATAGAAAAAATATTATAGTATTATAAACTTTTGATGTAATGACTTCATTAAACATAGTAAGAAGTAAATACATTGTATAAATTGTCCTTGTGAATAAGAAGAAAGATTTACATTGTTGGGGGCATAAGACAATTAAAACTATTTTATCATAATTAAATATTTTCATTAACGAAGAGAGGGTAAATCTGTTCAATTGAAATCGATATACATGAATCTTTTCAGTGTTATGCATTTTGGGAAAATCACTAGCTATATAAGGTTTTTCTTTAAACTCAAACAACATCAAATTTCCTTCCAGCCAAAATCAAATGAAAATGGAAATTGACATCGAAACCCTGTAAAAAGGAAGCATTTGATAAGTACTTGAAGGCTAACGCATAGGCGGAAAAACTTGCATGAATTTTGACCCCAAAACAATGTCACAAGATAACCCAAGTTGATCATAAACTAACCTATACACATAAGAAAGGAATTCATTTGTTTGAATTGGAATCACTTTAAATTAATTAGGGAAAGAACATCATAGAACGTTTTGAGATAACTAGAGTCTAACCTTAGTAATATAGATGACATGCTTCAATTCGATGCTTTGTTATAACAGAATAACATTAGTAATGTACATATATGCTTGTATAAAGAAAAATTATATTGAGATGAGAATCAAGTTATGGTTTAATCATAGAGTGAAAATTCTAGAATGATTGTACAATATTGGAAGTAACTCAATGCATGAAGGGTAGTTCATTTTGAAGTGATTAAGAAAAGCATAAATTACCCTGAAATCCTTTGAGGAAACCATAACCAACTTATGATACATCACAACCACAAAGTAAGAAGTAAAAACTTACAATAATATACCCAATATGCAATAACAACTATACTATAAAAAACATAAGTGAATGTAGACGAACCAAAGACATTGCGATGTCTTTCCGAAGGATTTCATCCATACCACATTTTACAAGGACTCTTCTTCTAAGAGTGTCAGAGGGACATATGCTTTTCACATAAATTGCACATAGAATCACATAATCCCAAAACATCAATGTTCTATTTCTGAGAAACCTCATTGAGAGAACTATATTCAATAGAGTAATATGCATTCTTTCAACTACTTAGTTTTGTTGAGAATTGTATGGAACTATATTCTGATGTTGAATCTTGTGCTTGCATATATATTTTTCATATTCATTAGATTACATTATATTCCATTAATGGTATGAAGAGAGCCAATGTATGATTATGCTTCATATCCAATCCATACATGAAAATCCTTAAATGTTTTGAAAGCTTGAGATTTACTTTCTAGTAAGTACACACAACACATTCTAGTGTAATCATCAACAAAATATTTCGTACATTTATTTTCATTATCATAATTAAAGTGCATAGGACCGCACAAACCAAAATATATATGTCCAAATTTTCTACATGAATGAAGGGGCCTTGCCAGTGATTGTGAACAAGGAGCAAGTGGCAAATGATTATGCATAGCTATAAGCCCATATAAACAAGAAAGTCGAAAATCCCACATATACTTAGTACGGTACTCAATTAACACATTTAATGTTTAAAGTGGTTAGGTATAACAAAATAAACGTGTTGATTTATCATTCTCTGGGAGTTAAATCACCCTTGCCGAGGAAGGGGCATGACTAAGTAAAGTGAAAAATGAGATAATATTGACGGATAGTCTATGAGCTCTGGGTAGAATAAGCAATGTTTCAATGTAAATAAGCCTAATAATTTTCCAAGTAGTAGAGAAATTTATTGGGGGTAATATTCCAGGGTTTTTCAAAAATAAAAATAAAAAATAGTTGTCAATTTTGACATTTTTTTTATCTATTTGCTCTAATTTTATACTTTAAAATTATTTTAACTTAAAAATAGTTAGAAATCTCAATATTTTTATGAAAATATCATTAAACATTTAACATTATGGATATTAGGGAG
>APFE030515815.1:4919-30008 GCA_000404065.3 Pinus taeda
AAAAGAAAAACAAGTCTGTGAATCTCATCCAGTATATGCCTCAAAGCTTAAGCAGAACATTTATATTTTTTGTTGATCCAGTTTATAACCAGCTTTGGGTCACCAAAAAGCTGCAGGTTTGAGCAATGTTTTTGTAAAGCAAAAAGGATAATGTTTTTTGCAATAATCAGCTCGACATAGTTGTTGGTTCCCTGGCCTAATCCCATTTGAATTTTGAAAGAATGGGTTTTAGATGGATATAGAATCGCTCCCTCGCCACAGCCTGTCTCCTAAGCTGAACCATCGAAAAAAGCCCAAGGGATTGTTTTGTTGTTGACCTCTGTCTCAACATTCCTTGTCTAGTTTTTTTTGGAGTCTTCGGGGATCATGTGATAATCTGCTATGATTATGTTATGTATGGAGGGTCAGTGTGGGAACTTCTGCGTGAAAATAATCTCATTCCTAGCTATCCAAATCACCCAGCAGATTAGCAGAGGTAGGTTCCTTTCCTTCCTAGATGTATCCCTCCACCAAGAGGTCCACGCCTCCTTTACTGCTATCCCATGCCAGCTGGGCCTAATGGAGAGTGTTGGCAGGATACCATTCCAAAGATCCTGTGCCAAAGGACAACCCAGGAAGAGATGTTCTGTGTCCTCATTGCTTCTTCTGCAGAGGTGGCACCAGAACGGTCCAGCGAAAGATCTCTTCATGAGATTTACCCCTGTAAGGACCTTGTTATTCAAGATGGACTATAGGAGCAGCTTTGTTCTGGGGGTAGCTTTGAGCTTCCAGAGAAGGTTCCATCTTATCTCAGAGTCTGGTGGCTTGAAAGGTTCCATTAGTACAAGGTATCCAATCTTAGGTGCATAGTAGCCATGTTTTGCAAAAGCCCATATGAGCTCATCTTCCCCTTTCGTGATCGTGATGTGAGCCTCCATTAGCACTGAAATGTAGAGGCTCCAAACTTGCTACCACTGGATGGGAATATTTAGAACTGCTCCCGATTTCCAGGCCTGTTATGCTAATGTGGATCGCTCGTTGTCTGCAATTTGACTAAGATGAGAAATCCCCTGTTCTGCTAGATGGAGTCTCAAGTCCTCGGGGAGTTTGTGAGCGTTGCCACACCCCACCCATGGGTCCACTCCCAGACGCACATTTGAGCCTGAGCAAATTCTCCAAGTCAAACCGTTCCTTATCAGGTCCTTTGCTTTGTTTACAGCTTTCCAGATGTTGGAGATGTTCCCATATGTTCGATGTTCATGTTGAATCCAATCCAGAGGGTTTATGGGGGTTATGTATTTTGAAGTTACAACCTTCATCCAAAGGCTGTCGTTGTTGAGGAGCTACCAACGCAGTTTTGCCACTAGCGCTTTTGAGAAAAAATCCAGTCGCTTAATCCCCGCACACCCCCCATCGTTTAGGCAGCGCCAGAGTCTCCCATATTTTCCAAGCAAAGATTCTGCCTATCTGGTTCCCCTTCCACAAAAATCTGCACTATATTTTCTGAAGCCTGTCCAGGATGCCTTTGGGGATCCATGCTAGGGTTATCCAGTAGATAGGGATTGCTTCTAGAACCGCTTTGATCAGAGTTAGTCTATGAGCTCTAGATAAGTATTTATGGTACCATATGTGTTAATAACCTATTTATTTAGAAATAATATCAAATAATTCTTAATAAATAAATTATATTAAATAAATTTTAATAAAATAATAAAATAAACTAAGATAAGTATTTAGTCTTAACCTTTATATTAAATAAAATCAGAAAAGGAAATTAATTAAAAATCAATATATTTTTAAAAGAAATATACATGACACGACATGGGAAGGGCGTCGTGAGGAAATGAAGCGGTGGGTGTTGGAAGAAGGACGACCACCGCTAAGAATTAGTTTATAAACCAGAAGGAAGAACTGAAGGAGGGGGGAAAAGAATGGAAGAACTGAAGGAGGAAGAGGATCAAAAACTGAAATTATCCACAGGAAGGAACATCACAGATTGTTCTAAGGTTCTAGGCACGGGGTAACAGTCTGCTTCGACTCAGAAGCTTACTAGACTGAGTAGCCAGGTTCTGCTCAGTTCGGCTGGGTGGATTCGGTGTTTTGGTAACCGTAGTAGAGCAGCTAGAGACATCAGCAACCGCAAGTGCACAGGTAAGTACCTTCATTAATTCTTTTAGTTAATTCTGCAAAAAAAATAAATTCAAGAAATTAGTTACTGCTTTAATGGCCCTTACATTTGTTCAGGTGCCTTTCCACCTTTGTGATAAGCCAGATCCAGTCTGCAATTTTGTAGCCAAATCTCTTCAGATGGTATCCCAAGTATCTCAGGCCTTCTTCAAACGGATAGGTGACAAAGGGGAATCTCTTGAGCACGAACAACAACTCGTTTTGTGCACAATCAAGCGCAGACAAGGTTGATTAAGATTCATTTAAAACCATTCTAGTGGCCTTTTGAAAGACTCCCATGACTTGGTGGAGAGCTGTGAGGTCACTCATACTGCCATCGAGAAAGATGAGGATGTCGTCCACAAAAAACAGATGAGTCAAAGAAATGGAATCAATGACTTTGATACCCTTTAAGCACCCATTCCTATGTTCTTCATGGATAAATCTGCTAAGGCCCTCCATGACTAGGAGGAACAAAAGCGGAGAGAGGGGACATCCTTTTCTGAGTCCCCTTTTTGCATGAAAAAGAGGGGAAGCCAAGCCATTTATTAACACACAGAAGGGAACATCGGTTATGCAGCTCATGATCCATTTGATAAAAGGATAGGGGAAGTCAATGTGAGTGAGAAGCAGACAAAGGTAGAGCCAATTGACTCTGTCAAAAGCTTTAGAGAGGTCAATCTTCAGGATCATGCCTTTCGTTTTCCGGTACTGGACAGAATGGAGGAGTTCTTGAGCCATCCCTATGGCCTCATGGATTTGTCTATTGTGCAATAAGGAAAATTTCTCTTGGGAGATGTGGAGCGAGAGGACAAGCTTTAAGCGATTTGCAATGATTTTGGCTATAATTTTGTAAATGCAGTTGCAGAGGGATATGGGTCTAAAGCCATCAAAAGAGGAGGGTTTGTCAGATTTTGGTATGAGGGCGATGAAGGTGGCTTTCAGGCTGCCCAAGATCCTCCCTCTCTTTTTGCTTTCCTCGATGATTTGCAGGAGGTCCAACCCCAGTACCTCAAAAAAGGTCACATAGAATTCTACGGTCCAGCCATTTAGCCCCGGGCTCTTTTCTTTCTTTAACATTTTTAAAGTATCTTCCAACTCTCTCATAGATACTTCTCCCTCTAGCTCCTGCTCCACAAACCTCGGGAAAAGCTGCACGGTTTTCATCACTTCGGCCAGGGAGGCATGAGGAGGTGCCTTATAAATATTATGAAAATGTGAGCAAGCTAAGGTAGCCAATTCTCTGAAGGATTTAACCGACCTACCCTTTGAATCCTTAAGTTCCTAGGTAGTATTTATGGCCTTTATACCATTTTCATGTTTATGGAAGAATTTAGTATTATCGTCCCCCTCCTTCAGTGAGATAGCCCTGCTACCAAGCCTCCAATTCGCTTCTCTGTTTGATATAACTTGGGTTCTCTTTTGAAACACAACAATATAGGAGTCTTTTTGTTCTTGGGTCCTCATGACACCTCTTGTGTCCTCCTCAAACGAAAGTATGGCCCTCTCCGCCTCCTAGAGGGTTAAGTCGTCCGCCTCCTTTTTCTTCTGAGCCCAAGACGTAGATAGGCTCTTTAGTTCCTTCATATTGAGGAGGAAATTCTGAGTTAGGTCCCCTAATGCACCAGGAGGGTGTGCCTTCCAGAAGTCTGTCACAAGCTTGATATATTCCAGGTCTTGCAGCCATGTAGAATTGAACTTATAAGGGGCCTTTGGCTTGCTAATGACATCCTGAATCTCTAGGTATATAGGGCGATGGTCCGACAGCCCACCCGAGCTTACCCATTGTCTAATATAGTGTCCTCCATTGATTAGGCCTTCTTTAGTGAGAAAGCAATCAAGTCTTGTTGGGTGAAAATATGTTCGTTTAATTCTGTTGTAGTACTTTCCCAACTATTTAATTTGTCAATCTAAGGTCTGTAGACTTACGAGACACATGCATTATATATGCAAGATAGAAGTGGAACTAATTTAATCTAAATTACTGGAATTAAATTAATCTAAGAAGGCATTGAAACATTAACTATGAAAGCAGGAAATTGAGTAAAGGAAAAGCAATGCAACATGTGAAGAATTGAATGACAAACAACATATGTGAGCTCACAACAATAAAACTATCTCAAATTATATTACAAGAATCAAATTACAAATCATGAAAGCATAACAATAAAAGAATATGAATCAAAGTTAATCTCCATTCTCTATTATTCATTATTCATTCCCTATTAAAATGAAGAGAGAGCACTCTCTTATATACATGAGGAAGATAACCTTATCATAATTACATATCCAATATTCTCTCAAGCACCCTCAACTAATTTCCCATTACTACAAGATATGATCCCACAAATCTCTCAAGCATTTTCAACAACTTTCCCATTATTACAAAATATGATCCCTTTGAATCCTCCACAAATCTCTCACATATCTTGGATAAGATATGCCAACCAAATCCTCCATGATTTTCTCTTTAGGAATTGGATAAGATATGCCAACCAAATCCTCCATGATTTTCTCCTTAGGAATAGGCTTGCATAATTATCTCCTTAATATGGTGGAGGAGATATGGAGAAGTCTCTTGGAATTAATTCTTCACATATTTCCTACACATCACAAAACTCACATATTCTTGAGATATATATAAAAATATGTACATTTTCTAATATTTAATCATAAATTCACTTGTAATACAAAATGAATAAAATGGAAAATAAGAAGGTGAAACCCAAATGTATTTATGAAAATGATATGAAAGGTTAATGGGATGATGAAATGTAAGGAATAGTGAAGAAAAAGGTGAATGAAAATATGACATTTCTGAGTCCCAACAAGTCTTCTAGCCAAACTTGCTTCCTCCACTCTGTTATTCCTCCAGGTAGGCTGCTTTTTTGCTGAAGGGACATCAATGAGGCTGTGGGACTCCAAGAGGTTCTCAAAAATACCCATCATAGCATCCACATGGGCATGATTGCCCCAGGATTCTGAGTATCCCAGAGAGAAATTGAGATCTCCCCCTATGATAACATTATCTTGGAGTAGTAGAGACAAGTTGAGGAGAGGTCTCCAAAAATTCATTTTGTCTTGATAGGGTCCATATACATTGAGAATCCAAAATTTTGATTCTAGGGTTAGGGAGTATATGTCTGCACCTAGAAAGTCGCGGCCTCCCCATATCCTCAAAGTTTTAATAGATCTATTACAAATGCCCAAGGTTAAACCCCCTGATCTACCCGAGGCGTCGAGAGAGTGAAAAGACCATCATGGTAGGCAAGAAGCAAGAAGGGAGGATACAACAGAAGCAGAGCCAAGAGTTTCTTGAAGGAAAATGATGTCGACCTGCTCAGAGGAAAATAAGCACTGAGGGCTAGTTTCTTGTCTAGGCTAGCCATCCAATGACAATTAAATGAGAGGAGTTTCATTGTGTGGGGGGGGGGTGGGGTAGAGGGGCTTGCTCTGCTCTAAGAGCCCAGTTTAAGGTCTCTACTTGCCAGAGGCAACCTCCTCCCTAGCCTGATGCATGGCTTCAGAGAGGTGGGAGGGCCGCCCTCTGGACTTGGGGGGGGGAGGCAATGACCTCAAAGCCTATAGAGTCTAACCCTTGAGGGCACATCCGGGAGCGGAGGGGGTAACGGGGTTCGGGATTCTCAGAGTCTGAGAAAGGGGAAATGGATGCCTCCAAGAGAGAAGGCTGAGGGAAGGAGAAAATGGGGGGGGGCAATAGTGCATTATTCGACCAAAGGGTCAGATAGGAGGGCCGGGGGGGGAAGAGGGGGTGCGCATAAGGGATGATCCAGGGGAACAATTGAACAAAAATGCCTAGAATGTGAAGACATAACAGAAGTAACAAAGGCAAAAATATTAGAGGAGAGGGGGAGAGAAGACATACCAATGGTGTGAGCATCCCCTATGACCTCCCGTGCTCTGGTAAGAGGTGGAGAGGAGCCTTCCCAAAAGCTTCTTCCTTTGGTCTTTCTCATGATCCTTGTCCGCATCGGTCAGTTCTGGAGGGCACAGAGCTTCCTTGTCGATAGCAGATGGAGGTTCCTCTCGTGGAGGATGGTTCTCTTGCATGTTCTCCACCAATAGTTGCACTTGCTTGTTGACCAGAGGGCAATATTTGTACATGTGCCCCACTTTATGGTAGCGTCGACATCTGTATGGGATGCCCTCGTAATCAAGAGGTTGCTTCCATGTGAAAGACCTCCATTGGATCGTTAAATATTCTTACAGACCTCCTCGAGTGTCCATATGAACCAGTATCCTCGCAAATGCCATCTTTCCCATGGACATATATGACTTATCTGATTCCATATAAGTGCCAATGGAATTCCCTAATCATCTGAATATGTCCTCCGACCAAAAATGCAGGGGGAGGCTAGGTAGTCTTACCCAGATCGGCTTGACTCTGAGTTGCTCCGTGTCCAGGTCGAAAAGGGGGGACCATCTCTTTAGTAGGATCGGGGCATGTTCAAAATGCCAATATGATGAGAGTACCCAATTCATGAGGTCAGGCCTGGAGAATCTGAGAGAAAACTAGCCATTTACGAACGTTTGCATAGTAGGTACCTCCACTAGGTGGTTCCCCTAGACCTCTAAAACCCAAGATTTCAAAGAGACCGCTGCCTAGTTGCGTCCGATTATTTTGCCGACCAATACCCTATCAACAAAATCCATGGTCTCTCCCAGTCGAATGTCTTCCCCAATCTGAGGAATGTGTCCACCTCCTTTGTCCTGAAACATCACGTCTTTTTTGTAGTCCTCTCCTCAACTGCAGGGTTCCCGCGACCTTCTGAGGAGTGCTCCTAGATGGAGGGATTCATCGGGGGGGATGAAGCAGCAGGGAGACTTTTCGCAAGGGGAGGGATACCAGTGAAACTACTAGAGGGGGGAGGGGAAGTGCAGGTGGGGAAAAAGGAGTTGAGGATATCAGAGGGGCACGAGAGGTGGAAGGATTTACGTAAAAAACGGGGTGAGAAAACTGTCCAGGGCTTGGGGAGGGAGGGTTAGGGTTAAAGCAACCCAAAACAAACCCTAAGGTCACTGGGGACGGTGGGGGAGTAGAGAGCGACGACCAGGCAGGAGGGTCATCCGGCAAGAAAAGCTGGTGGTCCAGTGGTCCAGAGAGCATAGGGAGTACAGAGATGGTATCGTGCAAGTCCTCACCAAATGAAATGGTCCCCAACTTAGCAGGTCTCGAGGTCGTCTAGATAGTGTCCTCCACTATTTCTTCCTCTGAATAATCCACCATATCTAGGTCCATTTCTATCCGGGTAAAAAACAACACCAGTTGCCTTGGTAACCGCCAGAGGGAGGAGCAGCAAAGTGACAGAAACCGGCAAGAGAGGCCAGAGGTCAAATAGCAATGCCGAAGAGCAGGAAAGGGTGATAAGGTAAAAGAAAACAGAGTAAAAACCCCAAAACAACCCATAGTAAAAAGTAAGAGGTCTGCACGTGCGATGATGGGGATGTGTGCAATCCTGGTACAAACAGCTGCTCCCTTCTACTGTGTCCACAATGCAGCTAGCCATGATCACCTGCTACCCTAGCCCAGACCTCCATTTCTTGCTCCAGCTGATTCAAAACCTCTTACTTCCTTGTAAAGTCTGTTTTAATGGTGATTAGTTGTATTTAAAAAAAAAAGGAATTTTTTTTCTCTAAAAAAAAAAACTCCTCTTTGTAGAAAGATTGGAAATAAAAAGGCCCAATCAAATTTTGTAAAATATGAGGAAAACGATTCAATTGCAAGATATTTAGTAAATGTTAAAAAAATTAGTAATTTTACAATTCTCTAATGGTTAATTGTATAATTATTTATTACAAATATATATCAAAGAAAAACAATTAGAATTGAAAATGTGTGAGAAACAATAATGAAAATTAGAGAGAATATGCATCATGTTATCTATTCAAAATAAAAATAAATGAAATTTTTATTTAGTAACAAGTTAGAGCTTCAACCAGGAATCTCTATTATCTCAATCTAGTTTTTTCTGCAGGCTCTAGAATTGAAGAATTCAAACATATTCTTTCCCATTGAACAATTATTTTCTCCTCCCCATTCTTCTATAAATACAACTTACTGTGATGGAACAATAGAAGTATATGCCATGCCTAGTTCTATAATCTCTCCAAGTACCAAGATACCACCTCCACAGTCTTCCCCTTCCAAACAATGGGAGAATAGCTTTGGTGCTAATTCTTGAGAGTCTAGCTAAGAAATCATAGAAAGATCATTTTGCTCAAACCCAAAAATGTCATCCACAACCCTATATAACTTCTTCAATTCACGATATTGGTTGTAGTTTCACATGTTTATGGAAAACATTAGTAATGAATAACATCAAATTCACTGGAAAACAAAAAATACTTTCAATTCAATTATGCAGCCTCAAAGAGAATGATTACTCTGCTTTTAGAAAACAAAAGAAATAAAGTAAAAACTTAAAACATTTGTTGAGATGAGTGATATAAATGACAAATCCAAAAGTAATCAAGGTAGAAGAATTGTTTGTCATATACTGATTTACATATTGATTATAGTGGAATTCATCAGACACATAGTAACTAAGAGTACCACTTCCATCACCATACTCAAAAGAGTAACCACAGTAATGATCAATGGTGTAGATAGACTCTAAAATTTGATTTGTAGAAACACATTTTGAATCAATACAAGAGAGAGGCATTGTTGTTGATGGTCCTTGGGGATAAAATAAATTAAGAGAGATCTGCAAACCAAATGGAAATTGGTCACACTGAAAAATACAAGCAAGTCAACTTAAATTATTTTAAAAGAATAAAAAATGTTATTCACTCCCTAGGGGATTTTAAAAGTTTTTAGTTAGAAAAAGTCTGATACCCAAAAGGAAACAACAACAACCTATTTGTATTTTCTCTAAATATGATTTTTCAGATAAGGAGGAGCAACCAATGAATTTACTAGGTCTTAAAATAAAAGCTTATGTCAAAATAACCATTATAGTTATTTGGACTCTAAAGCTAAGTGTTGAAAATTCAAAGTAGTTTATAACTAGCATTTCACCAAATGTTGCAAAGGAAACACTCTAAGGCATAAATTGAAGAACAATCGTGACATGTAAATGATCATTGAAAATAAGAATTAATAAACAATATTGCAAAAAAGGTGGAATATAAAGGTAAATTATTTACATTATATGAAATTTACAGATTGTATAATGTGTCTAACAAAGAATGCTTCTTGATCTTTGAATATGTTTTTTAAATTTTCAATAGCAAATCACAAGTAGTAGATTATAATGGAAGAGGTCAAAAAAATAATATTATGTCATGAAGAACATGATGGTTATCTTTCCACATTTAAATTTGTATCATAACTTGTTGAAGACATCATAGAGTTGAAGAAGCAATAACCAACCTACAAAAGGAATATTTTGTTCAAAATATGTAGAAGAATTATTATTATTTTAAATATGGAATTTAACTGTTAAAATTGATTATAATGAGTTTGCATGCAAATTGTGTTATAATGAAATTGGAGTGAAATAAAATGAACTTACCCTTGTTAAGGGAATTTCAATACTTCTAGTCTAAAATTCAAGGTGAACAATGACATATCGAACACCATTGAAGATTTTTGCATAATTGAAGATGCATATTTCTTGATTACGAGTCCACTTGTATTTTTCACATTTTGTCATGTTGATGTATGTGGATTATACTTTTCAGAGCATATTTTATTTTTAGTAATAATTGTAAAGTTGGATGAAGGCGATATAGCAATACGTTTGGATTTGGCATTAGTAGAAATCTTTTTTCTATATTCTGTAATGTAATTATTGTTGCCTCTATTTCATTGCAGTAACTATATAGTTGTGATATCTACGAGTCCATACATCGTGTTCCAGAAGACAGATAATGTTAGAAGCAAGTAGTTAAAAAATATAATAACAATGTAATCTTTGCAACCATGTATTAATAATGAGTAAATTTGACTATTTTTAATAGATACAAAAGGTATGTGATAAAAATAGATTAAGCTTAATAAATATGGGAAACATTTTGGAGATGTTAAAGTATGGATTGGAGCAGGTCGTCTCAAAGAGGCATTGAACAAAGAATTTCTTCTACATGTTTTATGCGACCAATGTTTTTGTTGTCTTTCATTTTTATGTAACAATTGAAAGTGAATGCGAGGTAAATTCAGAGATCTTGTAGAGAAGGGGCTCTTGAAATTGTTGTGAATGTGAGACCTTGACGTTCAATTTTTCCAATGTCTATTGTTGCTTTTGGAAATGTCATACCCTTAGATTTATGAATAGTTAATGCCCAAGCCATGTTTAATGTAATTTTCATACATCCATTTCTTTTTATTGCTGGAATAGGCAAGTGAGTGGGATTTCTTTTATCCCAAGGAGGCCTGATGTATTTGTGAAAAACTACGTCAACAAATGTTGGAAGCTGTGGAGGTGTAGTTGATTCTTTGTAAAAGATGGATGTAATTTCCCTAAGGAAACCATTAACAAGTCCGACCAAAACCCAAAGGTTGGAAGTTAACACCACTTTTTGGCCTTTGCATAGCAAGACAATTAGCTCAAGTAGCTCGTCTTCTAAGGAAAGACTGGAATATGTGTTGTCATCTTCTGCAATGGATCTTACGACAAGAGTGTTTAAAGATTTTATCATTTTCTTATTATGAACCAATGTTTAAGCATTGGTTGGAAATAGATGCATGGAATCATGGAAACATTGTACTTCATCTTCTGACAAGAAGGATTTCGTTAGTGACATAAGGATGTTATAGTTGTCAATTGTTGGATTTGCATTTCTAATGTTCTAGAGGATGTTTCTGAGAGTAACCTGGGTGATGTTGTTGCTTTGTTGATGAAATATTGTGTCTAATGTGATGACTGTGTTGGATGTGTTCCACAATGTGTTTTTGTGGCTTGTGCCTAGATATAGTGGTATGTCTTTGACGGGCGATAATAGGTCGAGATCACCAACTAATATAATGGAATCAACATCGAACATAGTGTTTCTTTGTAGTGGAAATGCCTATCAAAGATGTTTGTTAATCTGGCTGAGAAGATTTGACCTAATGAAGCTCATTTCATCAATTAGTATGTACCATATATGCTTAAGTTCTTCTTGGAATGTTGCAAAATCATTGTCTTCTATGGGCATAAGATCCTTTATAGGAAGGTGGAGGAAGGTATGGAGTGTTTATGCTTGTATGTTGAAGGCTACAACACCTGTAAGGCGAGGAGCATGTTTAGTGAAGGTCCCGAGCTAGCAATAATTATGAGCATTTCTCTAACAAAATTTATCAGGTGGGATTCTCCAGTACCAACAGTGCCTTGAATTATCATTCTTAGAGCAGGAAAAATATACTTCTTAGCAAAATGATTAGAAATAATATTCAGAGCTTTTCTTTGCATTGGAGATAATGAGTTAAGGCTCATCAGGATATGTTTATGTGTTTTAAGAATACGATTGACAGAGCAGTTATTCTCAATGAATTGTATGCCTTTTTCTTGTATATCTAATGGGATGGTGGTATGATTCTAGTTATGAATGTCATCAAAACTATGAAGGCCAAGCATGTCAAGGTCATTTATGAGGAGCTCGCTTGTAGGGTTCAATTAGGAGAGTAATTCTCATTCGTTTAACTCCATGGCGTCTGGAGGATGAGTTTCATGAATAGTTGAGTTATCATTTACAACATGTTGAATATTAGATAATGTGCAGTGTTGATGCCATAGTTTGTACAAAGGACGAAAGATTTTCTAGTTTGTTATGAATTCTTCTGCAGAATCTCCTATATCTCAAGCAATATGACGAAATGGTTTGTATAGCATAAGTTCAACTCGACAAAAGTCAATGTAGCAAGGTTCCATTGTAGATGGTATTGAGGAGTAGCATGGTATGACACGAACAATTTCTTTTTTTAGGTCTAAGTTTCCATTTGTTTGTCTTTCGACAAGGATCATATGACCATGATCTTGCTAGTTCTATAAGTGATGTGGATTTTAGGGCAGATGGGCTTTGGATGTATGTACCTATCAAGTGTGGTGATGAAGAAGAGGTGGTGTTATTTTGTGGAAGATGCATATAAATTTTTTGGCTTACATTTAAAGAAAAGAAGGATCGATTGCACAATGTCAATGGTAATTTTTGTATCATATGGAAGGTGTCATGTGCTCTAATGTCACGATCAACAAGGGTTTCTACAAGGAATTTTTGAAATGCAAATGTTTTTTAGTCAACATTATTTGAAGCGAGCACAATTCTATGTAGCATGTGGTGGAACCTTTCATGGTTATTTTCTGATTTGGAAGCATATTTTGCGACTTATTTTTGTATGACATGGATTGAGAGTATTGGTTGGCAGTCAATATTTGCACGTCAAATATATAAGATGGTAGGGTTATGGGTATTGAGTCAATCATCATTGCGAGCAGGGGTGTATATATTTTTTCCATTGGAGTCAATGAACTATGATGATTTTGGATGTAATTCCCAAGGTGCTTTATAGCGACATTTGAATGAGGAGCTTTTCTTTCTTAGGCATGTGCTTTCGTGCATTTTGTGTATTGTTCAATGAAATTTATGAGTTGTTCATAATCATTAAAAGGATTGGTTCTGAAAATATCTAGTGTGGACAATACACAAAGGTCTTCTAAATTTTCTTCAGTAATGGGTTGGTTTGAAAGTGTAGAAAGGAAAGTGTTCCAAGCTAATATGTATTTGTCAAAGAATTGCTTAGCATTATCAATTGCTTTTGTGTCATCCCAATGAAGGATTTCCATATTAGGTGATTTTTCTATCTAAAGGAAACCATAGATGTGTGTGGATCCTCTATGTTTCCATTCATACCTTTGAAGTATGCATTTTTGTTAGACAATTTTTCATTAGATGAGGTTTGATGTTTAGAGAATTACGGAAGTAATGTGGTAGAGTGTGTACCTATACTAGTACTCTTTTTCCTGCAAGTGTTTCTCTAAGATAACTTCATGGAATTTTGTGAATATATGGTGCATATATAATTATGTTAAATGGGGTTTAGAGATAATGTTATCATTTCTCCATTTTTATTGTTTTGCAACATCATGAGGTTGACATCTTGCCATGATTGCATGAATATCATGCCATTTTGTATCAGCTACACTTAATGTGAAGAACAATGTCAGGCAACCGAGTTGAGATATCATGTCTGTTAGTTCATTTTTAGCTTTGTGCCAAAAATCTCTGGTGTCACGTAGAGAAAAATCGAATCGCATGACTTGTTCTACCAACTTTTCATCTGGAAATTGTTCTAACCAGATGTTCAGATCGTGGATAGATGTTGGAAAGTTAACTGCAATGTTTTTTTTACAAAAAAATAGGTTGTTTCTTGACTATGATGGTGCATCATGAGATTGTATATATAGTATTGAAATTGTGGGTGCTTGCTAAACCTATTATCATGGTAACATATAAGATGAAGTGCATATTCATGTAATTACATTGCTTTCATTCTTGGTTGATTTGGCATTGCAACTCCTGTGGAGAAAAGGGTGGGGAAAGCCATAGAAAGGAGATATTTTGTGTCGTATTCATTGATTAGGGATAGGCCAATTGTA
Source organism: Pinus taeda (assembly GCA_000404065.3). Lineage (NCBI taxonomy): Eukaryota > Viridiplantae > Streptophyta > Pinopsida > Pinales > Pinaceae > Pinus > Pinus taeda. Next base: position 18,665 of record APFE030515815.1, read on the forward strand.
GTATCAGAATGGTGGTTGTAGGCATGTAAATATTGTCATATTTCTTGGATTTTTGTATTGGTATTGGGAATATTGGGTATAAATGATGATGTGGGGTGTGGGTATGGGTTCATTGAATCTTCAGTGGGGTCAAGTGGTGTTTTAGGTGATAGGTGGGCAGTTGGATCTGTGGTATTGGAATGGAGAAGGGAGAAGGAGACATTGGTGGGGAATGCTGGTAAGGATGTTAGTGTGTTGTTATCAATGCAAGCATTTTTATAGTATGGGTCATTTGCCAATTTGTATTTTTATGCGGTGAGAACATGATGTCTACTTAAAATGAAATCATAAGCATGATGGTCATTACTATGACGGGTAACAATTAGAATGTCCAAGTCTTCAACACGTCATGGAAACATGCTTGTGATTTTTGTAATTCTTATGGAAAATAAATTATGTGGCCAATGTATTTATATTGGCCACCACGTGCATGTGTTACTTGGAGTATAGGGTTAACCCTAGCAATGAGAATTTCTTCTATTTGTGAAAGAGAAGTAAGGATGGGTGGTTGAGGAACAAGGTCCATTTTGTTTGATAATGAAAGGCAATGATCTTTTGTTTTAGACATGGATTTGGAGCAGCAGTACATTTGGTTCGAATTGCAAATATCTGTTCCAGGATATGATTCAACACAAATGGAGCATGGACATTTAGGTGCAAGTTTATCAATATTTGCACAAAATTCACAATGTGCATCATTAGTATGAATGTTGCTGAAAGAATGTACAATGGAGGGGGTGGGGCAATGAGCTATGGATGTATTTGTTTGAGTCTAAAAATTGCAAAAGAGGATTGCTTTCGGGGTGGGAAGTGTTGAATAGTTAGAGGTTTGATGGAAAATGTGAATTTCCATCATATGTTTCGGACGATGATTGTTGGTTTTTCTTTTTCTTTGTGTTTTTTGGGAATCTGTGATGCTTTTTTTAGCATGATAAAGCTCACGCCGATGTGCATTGATTCGTTCTTTATTTTCTGCATAGTATCTTTGGGCACGTTAATCATTACAAGAAGTAGACATTGGCACAAGTTAAGGCACCTACAGAAAAGAGAGGGTAAAATGAGAATGTTATTTGTAGAGAAAACAATCATGTTATTGAAAAAATGAAAAAAATAAAATAAGTTTTGAATATTTTTATGTTAATTTATGATTAGAATAATGTTTTTGAAATAAAATTTCAGTAATTTGCAACTATACATGAATATAATTGCATGTGTAATGCTTCAAGTTCCATGATTTGTTAAAAGAAAGAAAGTAAAAACAATGTGAATAAGTGTATCTACACAATACAATAATAGATACAATGGAGGACGAATATTTATTTCAATAATGAATAAGAGAGTTTTCCGAGATGGCATACAATATTATATGTCTAAAATTGTAATGATAAAGTAAAATAATACAAATTGCCAAAAGGGAAAAAGTACATGTAACAATATCTATCTATGATATCGAGATGTTATCGATTCCTTGAAGGATGTTGTTACATATTGTTATGAATTGAAAGCTTTCTTCTCTCATGATAATACATTTCAAGTGTGGCACTCCTCTAAATATTTTTCTCTTCACTGATAGTGTGAAGATGTGGTTTGTCCAGAGTACTTTGGAGACAATTTCCTTGATTAGATCTAGATCCGAAGATAACAAATATAAGTCCTTTGCATTAATCCCAAAAATTGTAGATGTCGCGTCTTCGAAAGAAATTGTTGAAACTAACTCACCAGTGTGATCTTGTATGTCAATCTTAAGTACGCATTTGTAATCACAATCAATTACTTCAACGTTGCATTTTGGGCAATACCGTGTGCTTGTATTTTTTGGAGTAAGCTTTTTCATGCATTTTTTCCCACCAATGATAGACAGGCAAGAAAGGTAGTAAAAATTGCCCATCCAGATTTTTGTTATTTTGCCCCTCAATTGGTAGAATATAGGTTCTTTGAGGAATCTATATTGTAAATACCAACAATTGTTATTTTTTTGGTTGATTTCGAAAAGAAGGTGAATATCTAGTTGTTAAGGATGTAGAAGTTGTAGTGGAACATTTTTTTTTAAACAATGACTTTAGCGTGTAGGCCTCTTCAATGTTAGGATCTATAAGAATAATGGATTGTGTTGTAGTGTCCACATTTTTTCCATTAAATTCTCCAACATGGACAGACTTGATTACAATGATGGGGTTATTTCTTGCAGCACATAAGGAGGAAATTTCTTTTGATACAACATCAAAATTTCGTCCCCAAAATATCACATCCATGTTATATCTAGACATGTCTTGAAGGTGTACTATTTGTTTAGTAACTTCAGAGCTGTCTTTCCAATGTATAGTGCACAGATTGGAAATTTCAGTAACAATATCAAGAACTTCAACAATTGAGTTGAAATTTTTTGTTTTGATATCATTGATTGATTTTATATTGAAATTTGTTGTTTGGTTGTGTGTTATTTTGATGGAAACATGGTCTATGGTAGATGTTTCACTTAAAAAAATTTCCAGTCATTGTTTAAGTGGTTGTATTTCTTATTATCCATTTTCACATTACCTTTTGAGACAACGTAGACATTTCCAACTTAGATTTTGTCAAATAAATTAAAAAGTAATGTGTATTTATCCACCTTTTGTATCGAAGAGGTCAAAGGAAAATACTTTACCAGGTTCGTATTGATTTTGAATTGTCAAAGATTTGTTTTTCTTTGAACGTAGCCTTTTATGCACCAGTTTGAATGGTAAGGGTTTAGTGCTCTAATGAGAATATGGACTAGTGTGACAGATGGGGTTGCAATAGAAGAAATGGGGAAGTTCCTTTTAGATGAAGGCTCTTGGTTCGATGAGGAGTGAGTGTCTTCTTGAGAAGTGATTAGGATACTCAATTTTTTTGGATTACCAATTAAGGGTGCAGATGTAACAGAAATATCGAAGTCTAGTAGCGTTATAGACCTACACAGTAAATGATAATCATAGGAGTAATTGTTAGACTCAAAAGTGGTATGAATAAAATATGTAAAGTTTAAATAAGAATTTTGTAACAAACTTACATTGATGGACCAATAGTTGAAGTAGACCAACTTTTAACATGTATAATAGAACACTTTTGCAGCAAGCTTGTTGCAACAAGGTCGTTGAAATCTATTGGAAGCATAAGGTGTTTCATATGTGTGTCATTGGAGATGGCAGAGTGAAATCATAGAGTTGAACTTTGCATCGATTGAATAGTGTCAAGTTCAACAATTTGTAGGAATGGTTGAATATGAGTTGATCTAGAGAGCATTGAGAAAATAATCTTCTCAGTAAGTTTTGTTGTCATTTTCTGAAAGAAAAGATAACAGATTAAGTACTATAGAGAACAAAATTCATAAAGGTGGTTTTTTCTTTAAAAGCATTAATATGTGGTTTTTCTCACGTTAGATGTTTACCATTAATAAGATTCCTATAGCACTACATGAAAACTTATGAAATAAGGGGAAACAAGCATGTTCATACTATTTGTAGTTCAATGGTTATCTAGACTTGTAAACAGAAAAATTAATTTTCTTATATTAGTATGAAAATATTGAGCCGTTATTAACAATTTAAATACATTTAAATGGGATAAATTGTTTGAATATGTAAGAGATAATAACATAGGAAAACTATGAATGCATACTAATTTCATGTACAATTTGTTACATTATAGATATTTTAGGGAACAATTATGAAACATCTAGCACATGTAGGTTTTAACCCTGTATAGAAATTACCTGCAAATGAATTCTTAAAAACATAAAATATACAATGGCGAGAAACACAAAACAAATACACAAAGATTTTCCCATGAATCCCAAAATCAGGACTACCAGATTGATTTTTTCATTATGTTCCTTTCAATGTTACAATACATATATATACACATGTCTAAGAATTCATAAACCCCAATCATTAACTTTGGTTTAGAATGTAATCGTACTTCCCTTGACTGGATCTACAAAATATCATGCGCATAAAACCATCATGCCCAAAAGCATGTGCAAAATCCATGCACAAAACCATAAGTAGGTTCACTCACCTAATATAGGGTCCAAAAAATAAATTCCTAGGGTGTTGCCCCAGACCCAGTGTAGAGGGGCGATACAGTCCCCCTGAAAACCCCTGATAAGGGGTGGGAAGCCCCCATGTGACCCTCCCACGTGTGCGGCTAGTCGTGGAAAGAATATAACACACACCCAACATTCTCCCACTTGTTGTTTTCTTTTCCACATAAGGGGTCACAGGAGAGCTTAATTATTGGTCCATCCCTGCAATATCCATTGTTTCTCTACACCAAGAAAAATTCTCAGTGCTCACAGACTTCAAAAATGCATCTACAACATTCTTTAAAGTGTCCACCCTTACCAGCAACACCTTTTTGTTCTCAACCATATCCCTCACAAAGTGATACTGAACATCAATGTTCTTTATCTTTGAATGATAAGCAAGGTTCTTTGCCAAGAAAAATGCACTTTGGTTGTCACAGTCTATCCTTATAGCTTTTTGTACTAACCCCATACTTGAACACAATATCTATAACCAAACTACTTCCTTGCTTGCATGAGTGGCTCCCATGTATTTTGCCTCTATAGTTGAAAGTACCACTATAGACTGTCTCTTGCTCATCCAACTAACTACACCTCCAAATAGGTTAAACACATACCCACTTGTGGATATTATCTAATCTAGATCTGCATCCCAGGTTGCATCAATAAAGCTGCGTATGTCCAAAACATTGTCCAGTCCTAGTCTTCCTTGGTAGCACATACCATAATCACTAGTGCCACACAAATACTGGAAAACTAGCTTCACTATTGTCCAATGCTCCTTCCCTAGTTTTGACATAAACCTACTTAATACTCCCAGTGCATGTATAATGTCTGGTCTAGTACATACCATTGCATACATCAAGCTACCGACTGCACTTATGTATGGAGCACGAGACATGTCCTCTTCCTCTTCTTGTGTCTTGGGACACTGTTCAACGGATAAATTTACACCTATAGGAATAGGAACCTTCACCGGTTTACTATCTTTCATATTAAACCTCTGCAGTATTGTTTCGACATACTTCCTCTCATTTAACCATAAATTCGTATTTGCCCTATCTTGTTTAATTTCCATTCCCAAAAGATAGTTTGCAACACCAAGATCCTTCATGTTGAATTTGAAGGACAATTGGGTCTTCAAATCTTGGATAATTTCTTTGTCATTTCCAATCATAAACATATCATCCACATAAAAGACCATATAAATAAAATGGTCACCAATTAATTTAAAATGCACACATTGATCCGCTTTGCTTCTGGTGAAGCCAATTCCCTATATATATGTATCAAATTTCTGATACCACATCCTTGGTGACTATTTTAACCCATACAAAGAAATTTAGAACCTGCATACTAGATCTTTCTTTCCCTTCACCAAAAATCCTTCAAGTTTCTTCATGTAGATCTCTTCTTCAAGATCCCTGTGAAGAAATATTGTCTTCACATCCACCTATTCTATCTCAAAAACAAAATCAACAAAAACAGATAAAAGTAATCTAATAGAAGCTACCTTGGCAACAAGAGAAAAAATATCACCAAAATCAATTGATGACACCTAGGTATAACCTTTTCTACCAACAGATATTTGTATTTCTCCACCTTGCCTTCTGCATTCATCTTCTTCTTAAACACCCATTTTATTCCAATGGGTTTCCTTCCAGCTGTCAACTCCACCAGATCCCAATCCTCATTTTCGTCCAAATATGCCATTTCATCAACCATGGCCTATTTCTAGAGTTTTCCATCCTCTGAATTTACTACCTCCTTAATAGTTTTGGGATCATCATCAATAATAGATAAATAAAAAATTGAATAGAAAGCAGATGGATTGTACCTTTCTGGCTACCTTCTTTCTCTAACTAATCTTCTCACAGCTGGATTTTGTGGCTCTCCATATTCTGATTCTTGTTCTACTGTACTGCCCGATTCTTCCTCCTTTAGCTCAAACTCTATCTTCTTAGGTTCCTTTGGTAGGAATTCATTTTTAATAACATCTTTCATCTCTCTAAACACCACATCTCAGTTGTACACAACCTTCCTTGTTTTTGGGTTGCAAAGCTTATAACCTTTTAAACCATCCTTATACATAATAAAAAAGCACCTTTCAAATTTACTATCCAACTTGGTGTTGAAAAGTGTAAATAGGTTTGGTATTCATAATGACATATAATTGTGATTTTATGCAAGAGATTTAAAGAAGAAAAATAAAATGATTGTAATTCTTCCATCATGGGTTTCATGAGAAAGAGATTTTATTTTTAGTATAGGCTCCCATTAAGATCCCTTAGGGATATTGTCATCCAGTCATAAAATTCTAAAGAGTCATTTTCATGTAATGAAGTCATGTTACACATTGTAAAGAGTCATATTTGTCTTTGTAAGGAACCCTCCAAGACCTTGTCACTAGCCCTCTCACAAGTCGACCTACAAAGAAGGAATAATTCTAGAAGATGAAGTTGGCCTACTCTAGGGATCATGTCAGCCTAATAAACATGGACCAATGCCTATATATACTAGTTCTCATCCTCATTTGGAAGAAAGAAATTAGGTGGAGCTAGTTTATTATAATAAGTGTGCAAACCATATAAGAGGGACCCTAAAAAGAAACGAGGGATGAAGGAAGGATAGTGAAAGGAAGGGACTTCATTGGAGGAATTTTTTGGGGCTAGATTACCCTCACACATGTGAAAGTTGCAGAATTGAAGTTGGCATGGATAGATCGAAGGATACAGTCATACCTAAGTGCTCTTGTTTGGGTGGAAATCTTCGCTATAGGAAGTCAAGTAAGAGAAGAAAATAATCTCCTTCAAGGAGTCTATTCAAGTGACAAATCTGACCTAGGGTTTCTACTGTCAAGAAAAGAGTTACAGAACGACGCGGAGAGGATGAAATTATGGAGGAAGTCGAGAAGAAAAAGAGGAAGAGAAGGCTTCAAGAAGAGACTAGTGACTTGGTATTGGAAGGTTTCTAGTGTCAAGGATATTTTTTCATGGTCTTGGTGTTTTTCAATTGAATATCTATAAGAAGAATTTTGTTTGGGTTTTCCTCTCAAAAAGTTAGAGGTTTTGGCCTTGACTGACAAGCCTATATACTATGTCTCTTGACTCTTTTTGTTCATGATTTGATAAGTGTCTTGATGAAAATAACTCAATAATAAATAAGGAATAGAGATCATAATCAAGAAGCTATCACAAGAAATTATCATAAATAGATATATCACCTAATTATCGATATCCTAGATTTCTCAACATGGTATTAGAGCTAAGGTATTAAGGTCAAGAAGGGGCATCTAATCAAGGATATTCACAAGGGTAGAGTTTCAAGAAAGGGATCAAAGTGAGACAAAGAATACCAAGCAAGAGAATCAAGATATTTATCATATAGAAACCCTAGATCAAAGAGTCATGGAATCATCATCAAGGAGGAATCATAAAGAAAGACCATCTAGAAGAATTTCTGAGATCATCGCTCATCCATCATCTAAGAAGTATAATTTTTTCAAATACTAAGGAAGGCTAGATCGAAGAACATTGCCATCATCTTCAAAGGGGTTTGTAAAGAAAACTCTCTCTCATCAAAGAATCTTTCAAGGAGTAGTCTTGTACTATCTATATCACCATCAAGATTAAGAAGGAAGCAGGTGCATAAAGCAAAATCTACTCAAGTAAGTATATGACATCATCTAAATCTATTATAATATATTTGCAAGGAAAACAACAAATTAGTTGGATCTTCAAACTTTCTTGCATGGAAGAAAGGAACCGACCTAAACCTTATTGAGAATGAAGTCATGGATCACATCAAGGGGTCAATAACCAAACCTCCCAAAGAAGATACTCAAGCACTTGCTAAATTCATGAAATGGGAAGTGAAGGCCCAAAGGATTCTCATAAAATCCATCAAATACTCTATCATCCCATATGTATCAAAATTAGGCACCTCAAAAGAGATATATGACAAACTGGTAGAGTTTTTTTTCTGTAAGTACTGCATGAGAATTTATCTCTCTAAGGAAAGAACTCTACAAATTTAAGATCTAAAAGGAAGAAGGAATATCCTCATATTTTATGAGGATTTCATAAATAAGAGACCAACTTCAAGATCTAGGTGAAATAATGTCTGACAAAGAAATGATGACTGTATTATTAAATGCACTATCGAAGGAATGGGGCAACTTCACTTCAAGTATTTATGGGAAGAAAGAAGCCACCCCTTTCTAAGATCTATGGTCATTATGAAATATCGAAGAAACCAGAATAAAGGAAAAAATTGATGTGGGATCAAATGAGAAAAATAAATCATATGCTATTATGACAAAAACAAAGGGAAAGTTTGGTAAATCTGGTCCTCAAAAGAAAAGGAATAACATGGCTAAGGTACAGTGCTATGGATGTCAATAATATGGGCACTATAGAAGAGATTTTCCTAACTCAAAAGGGACAATAATAAGAGAAATAAAGAAGAATCCCATATTAACAAAGAAGTGGAAGAACCAGAAGCAAAGAAGCCTAATAAGGAGGAAGTGAAAGATCTCTACTATGACTAAGATAATATCCTTCTCTAAAAGGTACTCTTCAGTGGTGTAAATTATAGATAGAAATATTTGTAAATAAGAAACGATGCATCATATTAGAGAATGGAATCATGGTAGAAGAATTAGAGATAAGAGCTTATGACATAAGTAACATAAAGGATGCCTGGGACAAAATCTATAGCTATGTAGAGCTCTTGAAAATCTCATTGAAAGCTCAATAGATGCTTATGGAAAAATAAAGAAGTCATTTAGGACAAGGCTCATCATACATTAGTCAATAAGATAACATCTGCAGGACAAGATATGCAAGATCCTCCAGATTATTTGATGGAACCTTGATTGAAAGGTTCATCGATCATGAGGAGAAGCAAGTGCTTCATCAAGAATTCCAAACTTGTGGAATTCATGGGATGATGGTATGATGATATAACATAGAAGCATATCAAAGGAATTACTTCATTCAAAGGAAGTTGCTACAAGAAGTTTGTATGACCCAAAGGAAATATGAGGTATGTATATTATGGGAGTCATTTCATAAGGTTGTAGGAAATATGGATCTTTGTTCTATCTTGAAAAGCATGATCAAAGAAAGGATCTCCTCCCTCAAAGTATGGAGAAATGCATGGGTCACATATTTACTAGATGAAATCAACATAATATGTCCTCATATGGAGTATGAGGTGATTGACTATAATTGTGGAACTCTAATTGGAAGTTCCTGGGAATGAAATATGTGAAGCAAGGAAGGAAGAGATCGTGAAATATGCAACAATGGAAAAGGCAACCAACATTCAAAATACCAAGAAGATTTGACTATGTTATATCCCAGAAATATATGAAGACTCTGATGGAAGTCTAGAAAAGATGGAGACCCTTGACAATACATATCTTTATGAGATGTGTCAACATGTATGTTGGATTTTGATGCCTACAGGAAGATGTCATGATGAAATACCATCACAAAGGTAATTATGCTTTAAGTGTTCATTTCTTATTTGTGAACTAGTATCTGGATGGGCTTGTGCAAGGCTGCCAAAGGGAAGAATTATGGATGTCTTCCAAAAGAACCATGTAGAAGAATGTAAGATCCTTATGAAGAAGAAAGCATGATGAAGGAAACATAACATAAAGCAAGGTCAGATGTCTACTGATGGATCACTTTTTGATGAAAGGAATGATGACATGACTACTAACTCATGGATGAAAGTGATGGATGGTTTTTGCCCTATGAAGAAGTCCCAAAGGATGAAGACTCTATGACAAAGAAATTCATGACATAGAAGGAAGGATTTCTTCAAGCAGTCGGTTGTCCCATCATATCCACCTAAAGAGATGTTGTAGGTCCCTAATTTAGAGGGAGCCTGTAAACAAGTTTCTTACTTGGAGGAAACTTGGAAATTCCTAAGCCAAGAGGGAGATTAGGTACATTCCTTTTGTAGGAATGAGTACATTCCTTTATTGGAATTGATATATCATCCCTAATTGAGAGGGAGATATAGATACATCATTCTTTTCTTCACCTGGGAAGAAAAATGGAGGATTGGGTAATCATTTGGAATCAGATACTCTGTAAGGATGAGATAGGGCATCCAAGATAAGATTAGTCACATAGGACCGATATTCTTTGAGGACTGGGGAGTCCAAGATAAGAATAGTCCTTATGGAACACACCCTGAGAACCTAGGTGGGGTATGATATGAGAGAGACAATGACAAGAGTGTCTATAAATCATTGGTCTTGCCAGCATTGAGCTCAAATCTTGTGGAGAGATAGAGTTGTTATTCAAGGCCTTTCTATATAACAATGTTGGTTGATATGATGCTATACAAATAGATTACCAATCTGATTCTTCTTATGAGAAATTTTTCAAATTTAGAATGACCAAGTACCATTATGAATACCTCTCTATTTAAGAGGGAGTGTTGAAAAGTGTAACTACGTTTGGTCTTCATAATGACATATAATTGTGATTTTATGTAAGAGATGTAAAGAAGAAAAATAAGATTATTGTAATGCTTGCATCATGGGTTTCATGAGAAAGAGATTTTATTTTTAGTATAGGTTCCCATTGAGAGCCCTTAGGGATATTTTTATCTAGTTATAAAAGCCTAAAGAGTCATTGTGATGTAATGAGGGCATGTTACACATTGTAAATATTCATATTTGTCTTTGTAAGGAACCCTCCAAGACCTTGTCACTAGCCCTCTCACAAGTCGGCCTACAAAGAAGGTGTTGGAAATAATACTGAGAGGGGGGGGTGAATCAGTATTATCACATTAATAAAACTTATCATTTCCAAACTCTGATTCATATATGATACTTCCACAACTTCTTATGATTAAGCTAATTGATCTTCAATGAGTGCATTAGAACATTATCAACCATATTATCAGTTAACAGATGCAGTAACATAGAATAGATAATCACACATAAGGCACACACATGAACACCATGATATAAGGTGGAAACCCAATGCGGGAGAAAACCACCTGCTGCAAGTCATCTCAATCTTCTTCTTAATAAGAAAATCTTTTTACAATATTTGTACTGGTGCAGTCTTATACCAGTACGGGAGCTACAACCCCCTTTGCTCTTGTACTAGCCGATCCATTTACTAGTACGCAGGCTGCTACCTGCTACAATGCTCCAAAGATTCCCCTTTGCTTTTGTACTAGCTTAAGTACTAGTACGTAGGCGCTTGCCTACAATCTTCTCTCCTCCAG
>APFE030515818.1:2427-30005 GCA_000404065.3 Pinus taeda
ATACGCAGAAATGAAAGGTATAGATCCGGTTAAAAAAACGCTAAATAAACCGAAATCAAAATAAGCAGAGAGAAAATAACAGTAAACTGCAAATAAAGACTGTATACCTCCAGATCTTAAAAATGACGCAGATAGGGCTACCGGAAAACTTTTCGCGTGAAACGAAAGGGGTTCCTCACTGGAACAGATGCTCCGAACACAACAGAGCAGTCCTCTCGGCCCGAAAGCAGTCAGAAACAGTAGATCTAGGAAACGACAGCCGCATGCAATTCTACCGGCTTCAGATTTGGATCACCAACGGACGCGGCCCTCAAATAGCTCTGATACCATGTAGGAATTTACAGGTAAGTTCCTCAGAAAGAACACCAAAAGGACACCGCTCACAAACAGATCACAGATCAATACACCAGTATTTTGACGTGGTTAAAACCCTCAGAGAGGGAAACAGTCCACGGCCTGCGCCAACCTGGCTACTACAGGCAATTTATTAATAAAAGAATGAAAATTTACATAAGCTTCTCTCATGCACGGTTAACCTACAAATGACCCTCCATGCGCTTTAAATAGAATTCATGGACCAAACGGGTGTCAAGCCACGGATCAAGTGTCGGTAATACCGAGGAGAGAATGAACCGTCGGATCACTACATATCGTGACCGTCGGATTGTAAGTTACAAAATGTACAACGGTTTACCTAACTCTATACCTAACTCTATACTAGACCAAGTTGAACTTAACTATTTCCTATGTGTCCGAATATCCTAACATTATGGAAGAAGATTGGAACTAAAATGAGTTTCAGTTCTCCTTATCATCCTCAAATGGATGGACAAACTCAATTTGTAAATAGAAGCTTGGGTAATCTTCTGAGAAGTCTTATAGGTGAACATCCAAAACAATGGGATCAAGTATTGGCACAGGCTAAATATGCGTATAATGACTCTCCTAACAAGAGCACAGGGAAGAGTCCATTCCATATAGTTTATGGAATGCCTCCAAGGGGAGTGTCTAAATTAAGAAATCTGGGAGAAGATAAGATGAGAAGTGTTGAAGGGGAGGATTTTTCTTCAGAGATGCAAGTCATACATGAACAGGTAAAACATCAACTACATGATAGCAACATAAAATACAAGGGTAGATTAGATTTGAAGAGAAGAGAAGTTAACTTTGAAGTTGGAGATTTGGTTTTAGCACACCCGAGGAAGGAAAGATTTCCAAAAGGGAAGTATAATAAACTAAATTTTAAGAAAATTGGACCATACAGAGTCTTGAGAAAATTTTCTGCAAATGCATATGAAATTGAATTACCTCGTGATATTGGAATATCTCCAATTTTTAATGTTGCTAACTTATATAGGTATGAAAAGGAACACGCGGATGACATAACAGAGGATCAAGAAGAACAAGAGATTGATTGGGTAAAATAGTTACGTATAGCAAAAGAATTATAGCTAGAAAGGATTATGGAGAAGAAATTGTTAAAGAAGACAAGGGGACAGGAGTATTTTCAATATTTGGTCAAGTGGAAAGACCAACCAATTACTGATGCTACTTAGGTAAGAGATGCCATGCTATCGAAAATGGGTAGTTCTGTAGAATAGCTCATGCATAGGAGCCCATGAAGAATTTTGTCCTCAGGAGTCTAATGCAGGAGCATGAGGCTTTAAGACAAAAGGCCTTAATTTATTCCAAAAATCTAAAATCAATTTACAAGAAAAGGAGTGGGGTCCTTTAGCCATCAATTTATAAAGATTTCTAGTTAGGACTTGAACTAGAATCCAGGATTTGGATTATCATGTAATAAATTCTAGTATTTAGATGTAGTGGAGATTCTTGAGGAGAATATTAGGCAGATTAGATAGGATTAGTTAACTCTATCCTTCGATTTAGGATATGTTTATTAATGAACTAGTACTTATGTAAGTCTGGAATCATTGAAAAGGGAATTTGATTGATTCAACTTCTTTTGAATTATATATGATTAAGTTACAGGAAGCATAACTCTATGTAATTTTAAGGTGAAATTGGTCTATCTTAGAGGTGTCATGTCCCTCTGCAGTGTCTCTATGTTTTTGTGTGTTTTTGAGTTTCCAACTTTGGACTAATCCCAGTTTCTATTGTTCTGTGCGTGTTAGCATTCAACTTGATTTTGTTGTGTATTAATGACCGCGGGGTTAGAAGTGCCTGAGTTCATCCAGGACTGAAGTCCTGTATTCATTTTCAACGTTGATTTTAGTTCAACACATTGTGGCTTAGCCAATAGCGGGGTTTGGCCCTATGTTTAAACTTTGGGTTAATTGAAGTCTTGTGCCATATATCCTGAAAGCCTTTGTTATTGGTGTTAATCTCAGGTAGTGGACCTGAACCATTATAAACTAGGCTTATAATTATTTCGGCTCCGCGAGGTGGTGTCATAAAATATATTTCCTTGCGATATCATAACGACCCTCAGATCACTGAGGAATGTGGACCATCAGATGGATCTCGCATCACATCTATTATAATCTCACATCGAATTGTTTTAGTTGGAAGGACCTTGGCCTGGCGGAGTTGTGAAATACAACATGCGATTGAAGCATGCCGATAAATATTGCATCACAACATTTACAAATAAGGAACTTGCCCGGTGAGTCGTGATTCCAATATGCAATGGTTAGAAGGTTTGGTGGGTATTTGGCAGTTACAGCTAAATTAGTGGTTCTGCTAATTTAGCAGTGTATCTAACTCTTGAGGTAAATGACTGAGACTCCAAGGGAAATCAAAGAGGAAATTCTACCTGATATAAGAGAAATTGTATCAGGTGTTGAAGGTCTGTCTCTTATGCCTGCACTCCAGCAACCAACATACAGGCATTGCATGCAGTCACATGATCAACCTTAGGAATTACACAATCCATTTTGGAAAAATACCTAGATAATAGGGGCCTAATTTATGAAGGAATTGCGCAAGGAAATAGGGGCTCAAGCAGAGGGAGAAATTGACAATGTTTGGGTTTAAGCTTCTTAGTGAGTAGAGAGATAGGTTATTCACTTGCAGGTTGTTCACAATTGAGTAAAGCAATTGTAATACATCTATATTCATAAGATTGATGCAAGAAGGCATTGGAGTTATTAAAAGATTGCTTTCCCTAGGAAAAATATTGTGTGCATGTGTTTTATTTCTTATTGCATGTTTGATTTTTTTGTTCTAAATTGTGAATTAACTTCCATAGATAAATAGAGTAGGTTTGTGTCTTATGATTATGGGTAGTTGCAAATCTACACCATAATTTCTACATTGTATCATAGCAGGATTCACATTAGAGCAGGAATTCCGAATTTGTTTCTCAGAAGGTTCAAATTTGCAGTTTAGTTTAGCAAGATCTCTTAAGAACTATAAATATGACCTTACACGGGCTAAGGCTAGAGTATGTGTTGGAAGGAGACTCTAATTTCATTGACTTGTAGGATCACATGGAGGAGGTATTCGATGACAATGGATTGCTAGAATACATCAAGATAGATGTTACAAAACCAGTAGAATTTGATGCCCAAAACGTTTCTCAATGGAAAGTTGTAACCAAGGTGTGGATAATAATATTGGAGGGAGTATGGAACCATATTGTTAGAAATCTCCATGGGAAAGAAAATCCTTATGCAATGTGGTAGGCAGTGACAAATCTATTCTAGAATAGTAGTGACCACAAAAAGTTGGTACTGAAGGATAAACTTTGAAATATCAAGATGTAGAAGAATGACTTTATCCTGCAATATCTAAGGAGGTTCAAACAATTTCATGATGAGCTTGCAGGAGTTGGTGTTACTCTTTCAAAGGATGACTTGGTAAGAATATCCCTTTTGGGCCTTCACAAGAGTTGGCATAGCTATCAATATTAAGTGAACGCGAGGGAGAAACTATCGAATTGGGAACACTTATTGTACGATTTGGCATAGGAGGAAATAAGGCATAATGCTAGAGATGGGACCTCATCCAAGGGCAAGGATGAAGAAAACTTTTCATTGGTTGGAAAGGGAAAGAAGGGAAAAGGGAAGAAATCTCAAACAAAACTAGAACCCAACCAAGGGAAAAAGAACAAAGATTTGTCAAAAATTAAATGTTTCCATTGTCAGGAATAAGAGCACTATGCCATGAAGTGCTCACAGAAAAGGGCAAGTATGAAGACCTTAGGAGGAGCAGAGGGTGAAGCCTCGGCTTCACAGTTTGACCTTGACTTTACACTTATCACATGCATGCCCAACATAGTGATGGGGAGTGTGTGGTACATGGACTCAGGTGCATTGTTCCACATGATAGGGTGTAGAGATTTTTTCAATGACCATGAGGAGACAGATATTCAGATGCACATCAAGATAGGGGACGATGGAAGGTACAACAGGACCAATATTGTTATAGCAACCTTTTAGAGGGAATTTGGCTCCCCTTTGAGGCTCAAGAGTATCATGTTTGTTCTAGGCCTAAAGAAAAATCTCATCTTCTCTTGTAGTTTTGGAAGGTCGTGGTTATGACATGATCTTCAACAAAGGAAAAACATTCCTGAGACACATAGCCACGAGAGAGGTGAAGAAGGTTGAGGTTTGTGTGAAGAATTTATATAAGTTAGATATGTAATATTGTGTTTCCTTAAGAACGGAGGAAGAGAAAGTGTAGGGCCATGATGTAGGTGAACTTTAGCACATAAGACATGGCCATTTGCATCATGGAACCTCAAATATTATACAACAAATAGCCAATAACCTCCCTAAAGGAGCACTTGAGCAGCAGGATGTTTGGAAAGGATGTAACTTGGGGAAGTACATAAAATCTGCATTCCATGATTGGGACAAAAAAACACATGTAGTCCAAGAAAGGATCCACTCTGATGTTTGTGGAGCTTTCTTGATAGCCTCCACTGCCAGACACAAATATTTTGTCCATTTTATTGATGACTTCTCACATAAGTGTTGGATCTCTTCATGCGGAAGAAGGATGAGGCATTCTCCAAGTTTGTAGAATTCCAGGCACTAGTTGAGAAAGAAACCAACAAGAAGGTGAAGGCTCTCAGGAGAAATAATGGAGGTGAGTATGTGTTGAATGAATTTAAACATTTATGTGCGAAAGAAGGCATTCGATGAGAGTTGACAATGTCCCACAACGCACATCAGAATGGGGTGTTTTAGATAAATATCCATAACATTTTGGGAGCAACGAGGGTGATGTTGCATGACCAAGGCCTACCTCTAAATTTGTGGTTTTGAGGTATGCAATACAACAGTCTATATGCAGAACCAAAGTCCTCATCAGATTCTTGGCATGATGACACCAGAGGAGGATTTCTTGGGAAGAAAGTCAGATGTGTCGCACTTCAAGATTTTTGGAGCCTCTGTTTACTACCATGTCTCCAATGAATCAAGGAATAAGCTTTACTCGACTACAAAATTGGGGGTATTTGTGGATTACGCAAAAAATCCCCACAACTAATATGTGTACTTGCCATCACTCATAATGATAGTTGTGTGAAGGGATGTAAATTTTGATGAGGATAAATCTATGTGGTGCTCTCTTGAGAGGGAGATTTAGATCCAAAAGAGGAACTTCAGCTCCAAAAGAGGAATCTCATAAAGTTGTATAGAAACCATAATTTGTGGAGCAGAGAGTGGAAACATTTACCAAAGAAAAATGTCCAGATAAGGAAGAAAACAAACTAAGGAAGTTGATATAATTGTGCAGGATGTGAGGGAGAATCTAGGATATCCTTCAAATTTGAGTAAGAAAAGGAGGTTACCTGAGAGGTACACTGGCTACATGGCTCTTATGACTAAGCTTATAAAGATTGAACCATCATATTCTGAGGAAGAAATAGAGAAACCTGTATGGGTTGATGCAATGGTGGAGGAATATGAATCCATTGCAAGGAATTGTGTTTGGGAAAATATCCCAAGACCAACATATAAATAAATAATGGGTTTGAGATGGATCTTCAACGTGAAGCATGAAACAGATGGAAGCATAGGGAAGTATAAGACCAGATTTGTGGGAAAGGGGTACTCTAAATTTGAGGGAATTGACTATGAGGAGAACTTTTCTGTTGTATCAAGGTACTCATCCATTAGATCATTTCTTGGTTTGGCTATGCAGATGGGGTGGAATATCCACCAGATGGGTGTAAAAACAACATTTCTGAATGGGGTTATAAAGGAGGAGGTGTACATAGAGTAACAAAAAGGTTTTGAGACATTTGATCAAGAGTCTCATGTGTGCAGACCCAAGTGAGCATTGTACGATCTCAAACAAGCACCTCGTGCTTGGCACACCAAGATCGATAGTTATCTCGCCGGTTTGGGCTTCACCATAAGTGAAGCAGATGTAAACCTTATCACATCTGGATAGAAGGTAAATAGATTATTATTTTCTTATATGTTGATAATTTTATTTTAACTAGTGATGATCTATTGATCATATCTTGCAAGGACGACCTTGTAAGGGAATTTGAAATGAAGGAAATGGGTCTCATGCACTACTTTCTCGGGTTGTAAGTATGAAAAGGTGATGGGGAATTATTTGTCTCTCAAGGAAAGTATGCAAATGAGATAATGCCGAGATTCTACATGGAGAGTTGTAAAACCATGTAAACACCTCTAACGAACAACTAGAGGAAGGATGATGCCACTTCAGGTGAAGTGGATGCTACCATTTATCGACAGCTAGTGGGTCCACTCATATATCTTGTGAACACATGACCAGGTATGCATTATATATTCAACCCGCTAAGCTAACCTATGGTTAGGTCAACCAAACTATTTTGGAAGGAAACTAACCATGTCTTACAGTACCTCATAGGCACTAGCCAGTTTGGACTATGATACAACTGAGTAGAGGGACTGAACTTGTGCGGCTTCATAGTTGTTTCTTGGGACAACATGAAGCAACAATCTGTGGTGCTCAGCTATATAGAAGCATAATACATGGCTGGAATTCAAGAAACACATCAGGTGATATGGATGAGAAAGATACTTGTTGGAATATATGGTCAGATGATGGATCCAATTGTGATAATCAGAGTTGCATCAATCTCTCTAATAATGATATATTTCATGATCGATCCAAGAATATAGATATCCAATGACACCATTTACGAGACTGTGTCTAGAGGCAGATGATGTTGCTACACTCCATTCTAATAGAGGAATAAGATGTTGACATTTTGACAAAAGATTTTTCAAGGTGGAAGGTTGAATTCCATAGGTTTAGAATAGGGGTGGTTGATAATCCATTTCTTATAGAGAGGGAGTGTTGAAAAATGTAGCAAGAAATTCTCAATTTCATTTTTCCTTGATTAAATATAGAAAATTTGGATTTCCACATCAACAGACATCTTGGATGCAGTTAAATTGTTTGACATGGCTTGTGTCACTCGGTTTACTCAATAAATTTGAGTTGGAATAGTTAAATTTTAGTTAAGCATGTATGACTGCTAATTTGTAGCAATCAAGGTTAGTTATCTCAAATTTTTTTCAGTTAAACTAGTTCCAGTTGCTTGAGGAACTAGTGAAAGGCCAATTGTGCAGTGGGACTTCAGTCAAACTCAGTGATCATTTAGTTAAATGATCAATCAACACAAAATAGCTAGTGCATGCAGAATTCAAGTTCCCCAACTATGGTGGAGATTCCAAGGCAATGTAACATCAACTCTAGACTAGCCTTGAGTGTACAAGTGTTGCATGCAGTCAGATGATCAACCTTGGCAATTTCACAATCCATTTTGTAAAAATTCCTAAATATTAGGGTCCTAATTTCCCAAGGAATTGCGCAAGGAAATATGGGCCCAACCATAGGTAGCAATGTATTATGTCTGGGTTAGAGCTTCTTAGTGAGGAGAGAGACAAGTTATTCACTTGTAGGTTGTGCTCATCTGAGCAAATAAATTGCAATACATTTCTATTCATCATATTAATTCAAGCACACATTGAGGTCTTTAGCATATTTCTTTCCCCAAGAAATTGTTTGTGTGCATACGTGTTATTTCTATTGAATGTATGAAATTTTTGTTCTAAATTGTGAATTAACTTCTGGAGAGTATTAGAGTAGGTTCGTGTCTTGTGATTTTGATTAAAACTTCATGAGTAGTTTCAACTCTACACCATAATTTGTAAAAGGATGGTGGAGTCAAATTATAGAATATTTGTTAGCAGAAAATATGCTTACTTCAAAATATCTATGACAACATTTGCGAGAAGAAGATGTTGAGGATAAAATATTGGATTGTGGAAGAATTAGTCACAAAATTCACAAGGGCAGTAATTTTGGTTGCAGGTGTGTATGTAGATGGATTAATTGTAATTTTGGTTGCAGATGTGGAGGTATATGGATTAAATGTAATTTTGGTTGCAGGTGTGTAGGTAGACAAGTCATAGTTAATTGTTTTATTTTTTTCGATGATGTGTTACTATTTGGTATATTGACCTCTTTAAATCGGTCTATGGAATCCTTATGAATAATATTAAAACTCATATAATTTCTTCTTACCCAGATGATGCATTGGTACTAGACATTTATCATATTTTTAGTGTTATCTGCACTACATTGGATGTAGCTTTTAAATATCTTAGATTTATGCTCCAACCTAATTGTTATGGAATTAAGGATTGGAGCTAACTTATAGAGAAAATACACTGTAAAAAATTTTCATGCGCACACAGGTTGCTCTCCCTAGGAGGCAAGTTGACTCTAGTTCGAGTAGTCCTTCAGAACATCTCTGTATATTGGCTTCATATTTTCACTCTGCCTAAGAATATCAGTAAATGTATCTTTCTAGCTTCATCTTGGCATTGGAAAATTTGTGTCGTAAAGAAAAGAGTGCGTATGGCTATTGTTTACTTTGTATGGAGGTGATGGATGACCAAACTCATCTATTTCTTTAATCCTACTTAGCAAAACAATTTGGAATGGTGTATTTAATATGTTGCATTTACAAGCATATTAGAACTACTCTTTTGTGGTTGATTGTATTCGGGACTGAATTATTGAATATAAAAGATTTGGACCACTTCCAATGTACATTGGGGTTTCGACCCAAAGAATGCTTTATTGTCCCAAGCTCCCTTGTTGTGATACATCCACCTCCATCCTTGTCAAAAAGGCTAAAAGCCTCCCTAAAATTTGACACAACTTGCATCCCATATTCCTTTAGTAGATAAAACCCTTCTCTCATTTTCTGACCATGAAAATCTACCCTCCATCCCATATTCTCTCATGAGCCCTATGTAAACCACTATTTCATTCAAGGATGGGGATTCTCATTTTTACTCTAACCATGTTTGTTAGATATTTTTCCCCTTTTCTTGCTTATGGTTTCTTGAGTTGGCCTCCTCTAAATATGCCCTAATGTTCTTAAATTATTTGAAAGGTATTCTTTGGATTTTGACCCAATTTTACTGGAGATCCTTGACATGTCCCTCGAAATTTTGATTCGGCCACAGGATCTATTTTATGCCAGTGAGTCAAAATATTTACATTTCTTTGCCACATATTCATTCATGACCAAACACTATACCACTAATTCTAAGAATATTGTGGTTACTATCACCACAACAAATGTATATTGTATTTTAGAGGAGACAAGAATTGTATATTTCCCTTTGGGACACTTCAAAAATATTTTGATGCACCCTATTTCTTTAACACTCTAGTCTACTTTATGACCTTAATTTCCATTCCATGTTCATCCATGTGGATGCACTTTATGACGATCTAGGACAAGCTAATGTCTTTGTCAACTCCCTCTCATCTTCCTTGTCATGTCTTGTAGGACTTGTGTATCCAACAAGAAATTTGGGAGATGAATGCCATCAAGGTAAAAAATCAAGGGGTTTTCAATTCATTTATTTAGGTTTCCCACTAGCATAGTCCCACCATATGATCCACCCAATCCTTAAAATGGGGTCTACTGCTATTTCAATGCATTATTAGATGATCATGGTGGGCCATAATTCCATGTTAAATGTTATGAATCTTCATGGGATATTATTGGAGATACTTGAGGAGACACCTCTTTGGCTAAAGGGTTAAGGAAAGGATTTTGACTTCAATATCAAACCATCAACCATATCCTCAACATATTGAACCAACAATCAAGAAGACAACTGAGGTGAATCTTGGCCATCCTCCCTCGCCCACGTTGTTCAGGATATATATCAATCTATGAATGCCTCTACACTCCACCAACTCTGCATCAATAAAATTTTGGGTTACCCCACTGTCCACCAATATGGATAAAAGTTGTCCTTGCATTGTGCCTCTGATTGCTAAAATTGCAAAATTGGGATTTTCCATGTTAATTTTTTAACTCAAGATTGACCATGCATTGGAAGGCTGTTAACACAATATTAAGAATAAAAAATGAATAATTGACAAAATACCAAATACAATACATACCTTGAGTTTTATCTCATAATGTATCTAGATGCTAATTCAGCAATTTCACATGAAGAGAGAAAGGAAATGTCATGATACATTGTTCAATTTGTAATCAAGAGCATTATCTTGGATAAGGGATAAATAACATTTAGTTTCTTTCTAATATACAAAGGAAAAATTACGAAGCAGTGTTAAATTCCTTTCATGAAGCAATGTTTTTGTAAAAGGTTTTAGAAAGCTTGTATTGTAGGAAATACTCTCACACCATACAATATTTTGTTAACCAAAGCATGTTAACCATGTCCAGTGATCTCAAATTTCATGAGCATGTTCAATGAGTGACAATAAATGAGGGGTGTGAGAGTGGCTAATAATCATAGTTTATAATGGATGATTGTCATCGTACATAACATCTATGGTCCAAGTCATTTGTTTGGTGCCCAATGTTGGTGAATCATTGTATTGCATCATGGTAGCATATCTTGCCTTTTTTAAAGAAAAAATATATAATTTGAAAATAAATTAAGTTATGTCTTATGAAAATGTTCAATATTGTTGTGTTGTTGGTGGTTTTCATATTATATGTATCATATATCTATAATCACTTATTTCAAGCCTACTTTAAGAAATAAAGGAAGAGGTGCAGGGCCTTGCCGTAACAAGGAATCCCATCAACTCCTCTCCTCGTAGCAATATTTCAAATGTTAGCCCATAAATCAAACACATGCCCTTGTTTTTCTAGTTTGGAAACCCTTGGATGGATCTGACAATGAACTCCTCCCAACCACTACTTTAACCATCTATTGAATGCCTTCGATTGGTATGTGTAAATTATTTTGATTGATTCCTCAAGAGGTGTGAAATCTAATTTTGCATTGACATAATACAAACACCAAATTTAACCCATGGTAGACAAAATTTCAGTGTTACAACTCTCTCATCCAATATTAAATACTTCACTAATTAGTTGAGGGGTAATCTCCTTAACAATATATTAAATATTAGAAGCATTCATATTAATAGAAAAATAAGAATAAGATTCAATATTAAGTTATAATACAGGTAGCTTCCAAGTTGACATATGAGACCCCCTTGTTTGTGAGACAAGGGATGCCCTCCATTCAAGGCTTTAACTATTTAATAAATTGAGGTGTACATACCTTATATTCCTTTGGATCCAATCCTATGACCTTTAAAGAGGAAACACTTTAACATAAATTGAACAAGTAAATACAAACTCAATTTATATATGTATCAAATTTACTTTGAGAGTTGCATGACACTCTTAATTTTGTATAGAAGCAAGGGAAAACTTGAAGGGTTGATCACAACAAACATGTATGGTCAATTATGATTATGATAGGTATATTAGTTTGGTTTTCCCAATCCATAACTTACACACTTTGTTACTACTATTAAAGGCATGTCATGATGGTTTACTGGTTTAATATCCTGTACATTTAGTTGTGTCTAATAAAGGCATGTTAATTCGATGACAAAAGAAATGGTTTGTCAACTAGGTTAGCTTAGTGAGTTATGTGTTAATCATCTCAGTGAACAACATATTAGGTCAATTAGCTTAGTCATTGACATGGAAATTCCATTTTCACTATTAGTGACATGTTAGGTTGGATATTAACATGTATTTTTTATTAACACTATCTAGGATATTAACTGAATCAACGTTCATGTTTGGCTACAATTATGGGAGATATGTTAGATAGGTCAAACCCATCAACAACATTTATGTCCAATTGCACATGTTAGAGGCATGACACAATGGTCACTTGATTACTAACATGTACATTTTGGTTATCACTATTCAAGGTGTGTTAGGTTGGTTAACTTGATCAACAACTTGCATGTTTCGTTACAATTATTAAAGCCTCACTTGATTGTTTAATGCAATAAATGGAGTGTAAGTCTAGTTACCATTGTCGAAGGCATTTTTTGTTGGTTAAATTAGTTAACATCATATACATTAAACTATGATTGTTATAGCCATCCAAGGCTACTAAACCCATTTAAAGTAGTTCATAACATCGATGGGAGCTTGCTTATTGCATTGTGTGTGAGTATAGTGTGTTCTTTTCTTTGTAAGTCAAATATTTTTCATTAATCAAAAAGTATGTACAAGGGCATCAAAATTCATGTGGCCTCTCCTTGACCAGGTTTTTTGACCAATGCTGTTACCATGGTATTGACAAAAATAAAAATACCCAGCTGGGAGACCCACAGCGTTATCGGCCTTACATGCCAAAAAACAAAAAGAACTAACAAGACACCAATTACCATAATTAGTCATCAAAAGTGATAAAGGCAAGATTATCTGGCCCCATCCCAGCAGGAGGAGGCGGGCATTAGAGATATTGGACGTGAGTATAGTGTGCTATTATTCCCCCGCATGTCTTTAATTATGCCATGTGACATGTTCACCCTTCATGGACTAAATTTCCTTCTTAACGGGGTTTCTTATTGAAGATGGGGCTATGTCTAAGTCTCAAGTGACTTTAATAAAATAAATTCCATTTAGTTGTGATTTTTGAGCCAAAGGGGTGCTTTTAGCACATTGCAATGTCTCAAATGAAATAATTGCCACCTGCTTGTGTTCATCGAAAACATTTCAATCCAAAAGACAAATGTATGTCAATGAAAGTTAAATATCCCAATGCTGATTGACCCACACCACCAACCTTCCTACATTTATCTCCTTTATTGTGTTTGTTAGGGTTCAACCTCATCCCCCCACCATAAGTCATTTACTCCACCATTACATACACACGCATATCTCTAAAAAGCATGCCAAACTTAACCATTTTCATGCCTTACAAAAGAATTTCAAAACATTGTTACATTTGCACCATAAAATATACATATTTGTAATCAAGATTTTCTAAAGTAATATGCAGTACTCTTAATTAAAATCTACTACTACTTTGACTACCCATACCCTACCCCTCAACCCCATGGATATCCTTGTATTGATATCATGACCCACTCCATTTTGTAGATATTCTCCTAAATTTATCTTATAACACCCTCCATTAAAATCATTACATGCACGTACATGACAACCCTTTACCAAACTGGACCAACAAGGACACAAAAGGCTCTACTCACCCCAAACCAAGTGCGAGGAAGTGTTAGCAACAAAAGGCAGGAAATTGCGAACCCTAGCGGGAACAATTCCCACTCTCTCAAATTCCACGAGAAATTGAAAAAAAAAATTACAATAGGAAGGAAAAGTTCCCAATCCCCAGTGAGAAGGCTAGAAAAATTCAAATAAATCAAATGTGACCACGTTGGTCAAAACATAGTCACTGCATAGACTTTATTTTAACCCAGGTTAAAATTGGGATATTTGAGCAGGAGAATATGTAGGAAAAACAAGGACTCTAGAGTGCACATCGTGCTGACATTGAAGAAAGAGGTATGATTTTTATCGTTTCTTACACTCAGTAGATTTGAAATCCAAACATCTCAACAATTCCCCAAGCCGATCAATTAGTTTTTTGAATTCGGTGTAACATCCCCTTCTGAGTTTTGTGGAAGAGCTAGAAACTCAGGTGAGTACATATGCAATTGTCAAAAACTTATCTTTCTTTATGTGTATTGCAGCTATATTACTTATTGTCAGTGAAAATTCATTTTGCACTTTTTCCATGTTGTATGAATATACACCCTGGGGTCCTTGTTATTTGCTAGTATATTTGAGAAATTCGCGATGGGTAAATCTGGTAACTCCCTTATATGTTGGTCTAAGCCTTGAATTTCATGTTATATAGTTTCATCATCCATTTATGAGAAGGATTGTGGGAAAAAAAGTCTGTTGGGTTTGTGCGAATGATGTCAAGGGTTTTATTTGGCTTTCCTATTAATTTCTTGCTTAAATGCATATCATGCCCTTTGTATGTCTTGAGTTGTTCTTCATCCTATGTATAGCATGAGCTGATTGGGCTCCGGTTGGTGTATGAAACATGATAACGAGTATTTTGTATTCAATCTATCTTTTCGCAGCTCAAGTTGAATAAAAAGGGTGGCGACAACATTTCACCCTTTTACTCAAATCTAATCCTCCCTACCTCACTTGAACGACAACAAAAGATACCGAAGCATAGTTTTATTTGTTTGTAAAATTTTAAAACCCTCGATAGTTCAAGGGTTCCAATTTTCACTCCATCTTTGTATACAGATCCTAGGATCTATCCTCCGTAGCTGAGTCGTGCTGAGCAATGGGCAAGCACGGTAGGAGTTCATCAAACAACTTGTCTTCATCAGAGGAAGAACGACCATGGAATGAAGAATCAAGCCCAGATGAAGAAGAGGATCACCAGGAAGAGCTCAATGATGTAACTTGGATGACGACAAAAGACGATGAAGAAAATGAAAACAATCAGCCAGTGAATGTGTCTAGCGTAGATGATGACCAAGATGCTTCTACTAAAATTGATGACAAGGTAATTCTGTCAAAATCTATTTCTTTTGCACTCCCTTTATTTTTCTTTGGCACTTCTCAAAGCCCTTTTTTCTTAAAATTTTATCATTTGGTGTTATCCCCCCTCTGCTTGTCTTTGGCGCAACGTGTAAGTTCGAGTCTTCCATTCTGTGTGGTCTAGGGCCCTTATAAGTTTCGAGTTCCTATTATATATCTCACATTAGTAAAAGCTCCACATTGAGATGACCCTCATCACTCTTATGTAACAGCCAAGATGTGTAATGTCAAGAGGAAGCTCTACATCAAGCCACTCCTGAGCACTCTTCAATGAAAATGCTCCACATCGAGCCACCGCTGAACACCGTGATGCAGCAACCGAGAGGCACTGTTACAAGAGCACTTTGCAATGAAAATTCTCCACATTGAGCCATCCTTGAGCACTCTGATGTAGCATTCAAGAGGTGTGGGTTAGGAGGAAGCTCTACATCGACCCACCCCTCAGCACTCTACAATGTAACTGCACCTCAAGTGCTTTTGGCATCCCTAGTCTGCTTCTTCTACCCGGGTATTTTCAACACCCTCTCCGAATTGGGGGAAGTGGATAGGATTTAATCTTTTTAATTAGGATTTAATATCTTGTTAGTTAGGATTTAATTGGGTCTCGTTGCTTATATCTTGTTAATTAGGATTTAATAGTATTTGGTCGGATTTCAACTTTAATGACTTTGTTTATAGCCATACATTGCAAGAGTTATATATTTAAATAATACCCAATTTTCTTTTGGATCTTCCCATAAAGAATATACATTTTCCTTTTTTATTAGATTTTAACCTCTATGGATGTTTTATAGCCATTAGGAAAAGCATTTTATGTTCAAATGGTTGTGAATTTCATTGGGGTCATCCCATAAAAAAGGCATGTGTTCCTCAATTGTTGGATTTTATCTTTTATGAGCTTTTTATAGCCACACAAGGAAAACATTTTATGTTCCAATGGCACCCAATTTCCTTTAGGGTAACCCCATAACCAAGATCTGTGTTCCTCTTTAATCCGATTTCCAATTATATGAGCTTGTTATGAAAATATATGGGAGGCATTTTATATTCAAACGTATGATTTGAAATTGTGCATCTCAATATTTTAGGGTTACATATTTCTCAATTTGCATGTTTATTGTTCTCTTCGAAGTGTGATAGGGTTGTTAATATGAAACACTCATAAATAGGTAGGTCTAATAACTTGCCTCTTGTTATTAGAATGGAAATTTCAATGTATTCCAAGAGATGCATAAGATCCACAATGCA
This sequence comes from Pinus taeda, assembly GCA_000404065.3. NCBI lineage: Eukaryota > Viridiplantae > Streptophyta > Pinopsida > Pinales > Pinaceae > Pinus > Pinus taeda. The sequence continues at coordinate 18,560 of APFE030515818.1, forward strand.
TATATTGAAATGGTGCCCAATCTCCTTTTGGGTCATTGTTCAATGAAGAGTCATGATCCTTTTTAGTGGGATTTCCACTTTTACGAGTTTTTAATAGCCATATGGGGCAGTTATTTTATATTCTAATATATGATTTAAAATTCTATGCATTCCCTTAAACCTTAGGGTTCCACATCTCTTAGTGTGAATATTTATTCTTCCCTTAGAATCGTTAATAGGTTAAGAATCTCTAGGGTTAAATTAAGAGGTAGAATTTGGTTATAATGGAGGGGGAGGTAGGTTTTACAACTCACTATATGTATCGTTACTTCTACCGTCTAAACAACGGGCTCTAAAGTTTAAACATAAGTGATTTCCTTGCCTTTTAATTGTTTTTATTTGTGAAATATCACCGAAGCAGAAGCTAGGAGGGAGAAAAAAATTAGGTTATGTTGGACCTGCAATTCTTGTGTCCATAGCCTTCATGGATCCTAGAATGTGTATGTAGTTACTAATCTTTAAAAATTTTATTTTGTATATATTTGGGTATCGATGTTGATATCGAGAATTCTTGTCGTGTCTCAGCGGCGTCTGATTTGCAGGGAGAGGCTAGGTTCAAAATTGAGGTATTTAATAATAATAATAAACTCTCGAATGAGATGATTGATTCTGGTTACATACTTTTTTGATTTGAAGAATTTATAATTCATCCTAATATAATAATGTTTGCTCAATTTTTTGTGTTTTTTTGTAGTTACTCTGGGTCATTCTTGTGATATCTATAAGTGGCTTGATTATTCAGTATCTTGCATCGAATTTAGGAGTTAAAACAGGTACCTCCCTCATCTATTTTCTCTGCCAAACCATTATATGAATTAATATTATGCTCATGCGTGAACCTGCTAGTCCATCACGTAAGCATCTCATGCAAAACTACAAGGAAGAATATCTAGGAAATCTAAATTTTATCTTATGGTTCCTATCAAAAGTGTGTGTCATTGTTGTAGATATTCCTGAAGGTTAGCATTTTCAAGAATGATTATGAAAAGTAATTATTTATTTATTTATTTATTTATTTTCTGATGCAATAATCTTATTTTATTTTACTCCATGCGTCAAAATGAAACCGCTACTAATGCAGGATTTTAATGAGAATATTGTTTTGTTTTGGAAAATGAATTCAACTGCAACTAATGCAGAGAATACTAATTTTTGTTGGAAAATGAATTCAAATGCAACTAATGTAGAGAATATTGATTTTTGTTGGAAAAAGAATTGAACAATATTATTAATAATGGTATGAAAAATAATGTACATAGCACATAAATATGCACTATATACAATAAGTAAACCATTGATTCAATTTCCTAAGTTTAAAAGATAAATAATTGTCCAAAAGAACCCTAACTAAATAAGGGTTAACAATTTTACCCCAATATACTTCATTCACTTCATTCATTTTTTGTAATTTTCTCATCCGTTCGTGTTTTTATCACAGTCCTCGGAACTACATTTTCTCTTAACATGTTGTTCCATATACCTAAATTGGTCTGGTGTTCTTCTAACTAGATCCAGGACACTCACTCTTGTTGGAGTGCAAAGATTCAGGATGCTCAATCTGATCCTTTCAATTATAATCTATGCATTTATTTCAAGACAAAATGACAAATCATTTTACTTATGTAACCTAGTTACTTCAAAGCCTTTTATCCTATGTTATAACTTGGCACATTGCAGATGAGAAATTTGGAGGGGATCATTGCTTTTCTTGTACTTACAATATTTGGTTGTTTCATTGGAGAGCTTGCATATGCAAAGCCTAAAGCCAATGAGGTGTTAAAAGGAATGTTCATTCCTAATTTAAGAGGAAGTGGAGACACTGATATTGCCATTTCTCTTAGTGGAGATTTTCTTACACTATAAGCCCCTATCACTTGTATCTTTTGTTAATTGAATTCAATGAATATGTTTCGTGAGCACAAAGTAGTAATGATTAGAAAATCTGGCCAAAAATTCCCCCCTATGATGCAGGTGAGGCATTGGGATTTTAGTTCCACAGTAATAAATGGAGTAGTTTCAAGTGCGATTTTTTTGGTGTTTCTAACGTCAAAATTTTGTGAAAACATTTGTGGCAAAATTTTGATTTGTGCTGCTTAAACTTGTTTTTTTTACTACATATATGGATTCAACACACTCAGAAACCTCTGAATCACTTTGATTGTGAAAATTTCTCGTATCAAACTTGTGATTTCAATGAATGTCCGCCAAACAAACTAGATAGAAAAATAAACTAGAAAAATTTCCAAAAAATCCCATGACAAAAAAACGAGGTAATAAATCCCTCAAATGATGTGTATCTTATCATGTACAAAATTTATTACTATGGTATTGAGTGTTTATTGATTACCTTCATAAAATATAACTGAGCCTGTCATCTACCATATCTAGGGACAATTTATTTCTTCACTCTACCTTGGTTCTCTCCCGGAAAGTACCACCAACTCTTTCTAGAGTTAATGTAAGTACTCTTCCATAGTTTAGAGAATTCTTAAAATAACTGGAATAGATTATTCGTGTACTTTTCACTGGTCTCTATTTACAAATTAGAACAATTTTTGATGGGTTTGAAATTACAAGTTTTCATTACGTAAATTATGAAATGTAATTATTCCACTAAGAATAAGGTCTAATATTCCCATCTACAAGAACAAAATTTGAAAAGTACACTGAAAAACATGATTCTTCAACCCAAACTGTCATAATTCCATCTAAAAATCGTGCAGAGAATCATTCACTACATGAATAAACTACTTCCTGACAATGTCGGGCAGCCATAGACCTGTCAATGACTCATTAATCACATCATAAGACTATGAAATGATCTTAAAATGTTGTCTATGTTCCAGTCAATGTGCAGGTATTTTCTCATCAAAACTGGATTTTCTATATTTATGGAATTCTTAATCAATGTCGTTGTTACCTGTCTGAGCGGGGCAGTCTGTTCTTCACCAAACGTATCTACAGAGGACTCGGTTGACTGTCAAAACTTGGACCTGAATACCTCATCTTTTCTATTAAAAGTAAGTGGATTCTTCCATACCAATAACTATTTCCTCCACTTTGTCACTAAGGTTTTGATTCACCTCCCTATTCTTATAGTATTTAGTTGAAAATAATTAATATTATTTTGTATTAATGGAGAAATGGTTACATAAGTTTTAATGTATCTCCTTAGTTTAGGATTTGTTCCTAGAGTTTAGGAGTTTGGTTGCAACTTCCTGATCTCTAGTAATGTACTTAATGATGTAATCTTTCATTCATGGGTAGTAGAGTGAACGGAGAGAGTTCTCTTTGTTTGAGTGTAGTCTCCAGGTGCAGTACTCACCTGTGAGCTGTAACTCCTTTTTCAATTCAAGTCTGATTTTTATCTTGGTATCAGAGCTCAGAGTAGGGACAGCCTTATTTTTTAGGATGCATCTTTGTACAGAACTGTAATGGAGGTGGTGTATATAGAAGCTTTGTAGAATCAGGTGGACTGCAGTAACACCTGTAGCACAGGTCTCAGATGATTGATCATCTCTTAGCGCAAGAAAGGGTTGGCGCGGTTTTGATGGGAACAATCGCACCATTTTTGAGCGGAACAAAGATTTGGCATAGGTGTTTAAGGAACAATTGCACCACCTGGCGCGGTTTTGAGAGGGATAGTCACGCCAACGCACCAGAAATGCTATTGGCACGGAAAATCAAGCCTTAAGCATGCCAATTTCATGACTCGCGTTGATTTTGTTTCTGGTGCGGGTCTTTCGCTGTTGAGAAGTGCCAGCCTCTTTCTCGTTGGAAGATCTACAAATTTTTCTTTTTTTTTGTAGATCGGCCTTGCCTAGTGGTGGCACTTTGAAGCTTCACATCTGCTTGGTGGCAGCAGATCGGATTTGCCTGGTGGTGGCGCATTGGAATTCCTGATCTGTTCGCTGGCAGCATATCGGATTTACCCAATGGTGGCACATTGGAGTTCTTGATCTATTCGGTGGCAGCAGATCGGACTTACCTAGTGGTTGCATATTGGAGTTCTTGATCTATTTAGTGGCAGTAGATTGGACTTGCCCGGTGGTGGCTCATTGAAGCAAAACAGAGGTTTGGATCTGGTATGTGGTGATTTTTTTTTAGTGTGTCCTGAAAGTGTTCAGTTGGATAGACTTATTCATCATAGGATCACAAATTTTATCAGTCCAATATGAATAACAGTATAGAATTGTACCTCCACAAGTCTGGTAAACTCAATGGATCGAATTTCACCAACTAGAAATTCAAGATGCAGACTTTACTTGAAAGCGCAAATGCATGGTCGATTGTTATAGGAAATGAGCTGAGAGAAGGATCAGCTGCACAAGAGCAAGATTGGGATGAAAGGGAGACAAAAGCAAAGGTCATATTGAAGATGTCCATCAAGGACAATGTTATCCACATATTAGAGACTGTAAATCAGCCACTAACATTTGGACGACGCTCAAAAACCTATACCAGACGCAGAATACAAACTATGTTGTGTCACTGAAAGGCAAGATGTTTGCATTGAAGATGGAGGAGAATGAGTCCGCTGCTAGATTCATTGCTAGAGTTAAAGATCTGAAGGACAGATTGGGAGATGTCATAGAGAAAGTTTCTGATTCAAATCTGGTCACGATCACTTTGAACAGAATGATTGATGAATACCACGTGTTCATCTCAGGGCTGTCAGCAAGGGAGAAAGCCCTTGCGTTTGAAGAGCTGACAGGGATTCTGCTACAGGAAGAAGAGAGACGACAAAATTTGAAATCAAAGAACAATGACCTTGCTCTAATGGCAAAAAGGGGACAGTATAGAGGGAAGAAGAATCAACAACCGCAACAGCAACAACAATAGAAAGGAGCCAACACATTTCAGAAGAGACCGCTTAAAGGTATGGCTGCTAATAATTTTCCCATCAAGAAATGTTTTACTGTGGAAAACCTAGTCACCATATTAAAGATTGTTATAAGAGGCAGGCAGACGAAGGAAGAAACAAACAGAGAAAACATAAGAGTTACTTTGTTGAGGAAGAAGAAGACCATAGCCACGAACTTCGACTATTTATAGTCAATTGTGCTCTTTCAGCTCTAAAGGGAGATGAGGACGACATATGGTATGTCGACTCTGGCACATCCTCACATATGACTGGTAAGAAAGAATGGTTTGAATTTCTTGAAGAAACTTCATGTGGGTCGAAAATCTATTTAGGAGATGAAAGTGGATATGAGATCAAACGATATGGTGACATTCCTGTAAAGTTACCTAGTGGTGACATTAGACATCTTAAAAATGTGTTGTATGTTCCAGGAATTAAGAAAAAACTGGTCTTTGTCTCAATGATTATTGATCAAGACATGCAAGTTCAATTCTTTAAGACTAACTATGTCATTAAGGATAGCCAGATGGAAACAGTTGCAATAGGAGTGCGTGTGGGGAAGCTGTACAGACTAGATGTGAAGAGTATGCCACAGCAAGCAATGGTTGCAGTTGGATCGACAGTTGAAGATCTCTGGCATTAGAGATTCGACCATCTTAATCTGCAAGACCTCATCTTAATTCAGAGAAAAGGTATGGTTGATGGACTCCCTGTTCTCCATAATTTTACGGTGGACTTTGATGGGTGTGCATTAGGGAAAATGCATAGAGAAGAGTTCCCTTTACATGTCAATAGAAAGGAAAGGGATATTCTAAAACTGGTGCACACAGACATCTATGGACCTATGCAAACTAGGTCATTAGGAGGAGCATATTACTTTCTTTTATTTACAGATGATTGCACTAGATTTTCATGGATATACATTCTAAATAAAAAGAGTCAAGCCTTTCAGTATTTTAAAGAGTTTAAATCCATGGTAGAAAACTAGACAGGAAAAAGGATAAAAATTCTCCGCTCAGATCACGGGGGAGAATACAGGTTCGAAGAGTTCATGGATTTCTGCAAGCAGCATGGGATTGTGCAACAGTTTACAGTGCCCCACACTCCACAACAAAATGGAGTGGCAGAACGGAAGAACAGAACTCTTGTGGAGTGCGCAAGGAGCATGCTTCAAGGTAAGGGTCTATCAAATGGTCTTTGGGCAGAAGCTATTAACACTGCTGTGTATTTAAAGAATAGGAGTCCTACTAGATGTTTAGGCTTCAAAACCCCTTTTGAAGCATTGTTTGGATTCAAACCAGCAGTGAGTCTCTTAAGAATATTTGGGTCAAAAGCTTATGCTCATATAGCTAAGGCAAATAGGAAGAAGTTAGATCCAAAAGCCCTGAAATGTATATTTGTTGGATATGGCACTGAGTTCAAGGCATATAAGTTATATAATCATGTGACTCACAAGGTTTTTGCAAGCAGAGATGTTATATTTCATGAACAGGTTCAAGAAGAAAATGATGACTCTAACAGTGATTGCCACATTCCATTGCTATTGGAAGAAAACAGTGAGGAAGATGAAGAGCAGGAGCAGAAACAAGAAGAAGAAGTAACAGATAATGTAATCAATGATGATGCAATCCCAGAAAACGCTGAAATAGATAGAGTTGAGGTAAGTCCCCTACCAAGGAAATCAAATTATCTTCTAGATTGAAAGACTATGCATTAATGTCAAATATTGTAAACATTGTAGAACCTGCAAATTATGAGGAAGAAAGTAAATCCGATGCATGGAGGGCTGCAATGTATGAGGAAATAGAATCAATAAATAGAAACCATACTTGGGATTTGGTTGAATTTCCTGAAGGTAAAACCCCCATAGGATGTAAATGGCTATATAAACCAAAAATAAATGCAAATGGGAGTATAGAGAAACTTAAAGCTACACTGATAGCAAAGGGTTACTCACAGCAAGAGGGAATAGATTTCGATGACACCTTTGCTCCTGTAGCCAAACTAAACACCATTAGAATGCTAATTTCCTTAGCAACAAAACACAAATGGCAGCAACACCAGCTAGATGTTAAATCTGCATTTCTGAATGGTGACTTGAAAGAAGAAATTTATTTAGTACAGCTTGAAGGTTTTGTGAAAAAGGGATAGGAACATCTTGTGTGTAAATTGAAAAAGACACTTTATGGTTCAAAACAGGCACCCAGGTCGTGGTATGAGAAAATTGATTCATTTTTGTATAGCATGGCTTTCATGGGAGCTTGAATGATCCAAATCTGTATACCAAGTTTAATAAACAGATGCAAATTATTTTGATTTCTTTGTAAGTAGATGATATGATCATAACAGGGAATGCTAACAATCTAATCAAAGAAATCAAACAGCAAATGTCACAAGTGTTTGAGATGAAAGATCTCGGAAACATTCATTATTGCTTGGGATTGGAGGTATGGAAAGATTTTGGACAAAATTTTCTTACTCAAGGGAAGTATGCTAGAAACTGGCTAGAAAGGTTCAGAATGGAGCAGTGCAGATCAACAGCAACACCAATACAACAGAATTTAAAGTTGAGTAGTGGCGATGGTACTAAAGAGGTGGATGCCACTATGTACAGACAGCTAGTTGGCAGTTTGATATATCTGACTACAACTAGACTAGATTTGGCATATTCAGTTAGTGTGTTGAGCCAGTTCATGTGAAAACCACTCAAAAGTCATTGGGTCGCAGCAAAAAGAATGGTGAGGTATCTTAGTGGTACTAGTAATTATGGCATTTTGTACAGTGACACTTCTGATGTTATTCTAGTAGGTTTTTCAGATTCTGATTAGGCAGGTAACTTGGATGATCGAAGATCTATCACAGGTTATGCATTCAACATTGGATCCGGGGTCATAGCATGGAGCAACAAAAATCAAAGCACTGTAGCTCTATCTTCATGTGAAGCTGAGTACGAAGCATTGTGTGCAACCACATGTGAAGCTATCTGGTTGAGAAGACTTCTCAACGATGCATGAGAAGAACATAAAGAATCAACTATTATCAAAACTGACAACCAGAGTACCATCAAGCTTGCATACAATCCAGTCTTTCATAAAAATACCAAGCACATCGATACTCAATTTCATTTTGTTCGAGAGACACTACACTTAAAAGAAATAAGTGTTGAATACTGTAAAACTTGTGATAACATGGTTGATATATTTACTAGCCTTTTGGGCGTGTAAAGTTTGAATTGTTTATAGGGATGTTAGGAGTTTAGGATAATCCTTTCTCCATTAAGGGGGGGAGTTGAAAATAATTAATATTATTTTGTATTAATGGAGAATTGGTTACATAAGTTGTAATGTATCTCCTTAGTTTAGGATCTGTTCCTAGAGTTTAGGAGTTTGGTTGCAACTTCCTGATCTCTAGTAATGTACTTAATGATGTAATATTTCAATCATGGGTAGTAGAGTGAACAGAGAGAGTTCGAGTGCAGTCTCCACGTGCAGTACTCACTTCTGAGTTGTAACTTCTTCTTTTTCAATTCAAGTTTGATTTTTATCTTATTTTAATCACTTAGATAACTTTACAAGTGAACTGACTTATCCATTCATCATGATTTTAATTATTTTCTCAGGCACTTCAAATGGATGTACAAAATTTGTTTGTAAATATAGATCTCATTCAAATCTTTGGCATCAGGAATTTCCTGATATTGTTAATGGTAGTGTTTCGAAAATCGTAAACCGAAAACCCTCTTTTGTCTTTCTTTATCATGTTCTAGGTAACCGAAGATCAAAGATTTATGCCATCACACTACTAGCATCTAGCTAGAGTGCATCGATCACAAGGACATATGCTAGGAAGTATAGCATGCAAGTGAAATAATGCATTAGTAACTCATTTTTTTGCCCTCTTGAAAATAGATGAGTCTTTAATTTTGATAACCAGATTTGCATAATATTCGCATGATACTGCTTTTACTGGCATTCGAGTGTGGTGTGTTGTTTTTTGTTGCATGGTTTTCTCAATATTAAAATGAAGTGATGGCTCCGCGATTTTATCTCTCAGGCCATTGCCATCATCCCAAGCTTCTGAGTTTCTATTCTCTACGGTTCTTACGGCACTGCACACCTTATTATTATTTGTCGATATGCTTTTTGATCATCGAAATTGGCATCTCGATAACACATTTCAAATCACAAAAGATCATGATTACGCTTAAAATTATTTTCCTGGATTCCAGTTAAAAAATTCCATGGATTTGGATTTCAGTAGTTAGATAATGAAAATGTCAAAAAACTTTTAGTAGTTAGATAATTCTATTTTAAATATTTATTAAAGAGTTTAAATTATAGTGCTAGATTCATATATATGCAGTCAAAGACACATTTAATTCAATCCAAAAAACCTCAAAATTACCATAATTAGAAACTATTTCTCATCTAAATATTTCAGTTGTCTTATATTTAAGGGCTAATGTTAGGCGTATTCCTTCCGTGCAGATCATTTATCATTTCAACTTCAATTTTCATTAATTCCACTGTTGAAGTTTACGACTAGTGAGATAAAGATGGATCCTCACAAGAATTCAATCCGAGTAAGTTGCTACTATCATATTGGAGAAGCAAACCTTTTTTTCTCGGTGCTAGAAATGTAGGATAATGACGATTGATACTATTATCATTACCTAAATTGAAAAAGGTTTTCTTCAATTATATGGCAATTTTTTGAATTGCATTTTACTAAATGGAAAATATTCTTTATCGTGTCGACAGATTATGGTTCTTTCTTGGTCGTTGGGATGGTGTATTATGGGCATCAACACCTACTACTTGACTACATGATTTGGAAAGTGGTTGGTCCATAGTAGTCTGCCTTAGGTAGTTTCTATATGTATTGGACTAATTGTATTTCCACTCATGGCTCTATATGTAGTGCTACTTTTTTATTTGGCTTTCCGACGAGAGTAGCAACTCACTTCTATGGCTCAACTATGATCCTCGATTTGATCTGAAATTACAACGACTATTAACCAAACCAAGTCACCAAAAAATTGATATAGAATCACAAAAGTGGTTTGCAATTAGAGTATGGTTTGATTATTTGTAGAGAATTGATTTGGAATTTTAGGGAAGTTATGTAAAAATAGCGCAAGTATTAGCAAATCTGAAATTTAGTGTGTTTTCCTCTTCATGTCTCTGAGTTGGTTTCATATTGTGACAAATTACGTGCCACACTAAAACTTATTTAAGATTGCTTGGCATCCATTACTATGAAGAAGAAAATTCCTAACAGGTATCGAAAACAGAAACACAGGCGCATTTAACCATACACGGGTACAAATATTTTACCTAGAAAACAATCTTAGGCTAATCATATAGGCTTGCCATTTCAAAAATAGGGAGAGTACTACCTTTTGTTTATGCACTCACTTTTCTTATTTGAAAATTGTAGCAGGAATACCCCTAAGGTGAGGGTATCCCCTTAGATCCTTCCGTAAGTTATCTTGCCTTATATTTCCAGAATGTTCTTGGCATTTTCCACCACATAAGCGTTTTAACCATTAAAATCCACACTTATACGCCAAAGTGTACCAACGATAAAAAAAAATGTACAGAGAGTCATTTACAGATATTCTTACATATCAGACGCCTTCGGCAACTTGGGCGTTTCGGGGTTTTGGTCCTGAAAATCAATGGTAGTCTTTTTCCCTTTTTCTTGAAAAATATATTTTAGTTTTTCGTTCCGTTTTTTTGGTTTCCTCGGGAAGGTTTTTTTGGTCGGTAAAATCTAATTTTTGTTGACCGCTTTCCTCGCTCAACATTTAGCCTTTTTGACAAATTTGAAATAGCTAAATATTTATGTGAAAATATGTTCATTTGAGGGTTTGCCTCCAATTTTTAGTGTTTGCTTTTTTCAATTTCTATTTTCTCAACAACTCGCAAATATTCCACTGAGTACAATATTGAACTAGATTTATGCTCATCATTTCGGTGGAAATGGCTTCATATTTTTTACATTTCCTACATAATGTAAATAATATAAAGGCAGAAGTAGCTGCAAGTGCATTCTAGAATGGATGAGAGGAAATTTGGTTCAGCTTAAACAAGAACATGCATGGTGAGAGTTCTTCTTCCAAATTGATAAGAGGAGTAACTTCTGCAAAGTTAAAGTTGAGTGCTTCTGCAGGATGCTCTGCAAACGGTTTTGAAGATACATGCTAAAGTAGTGAAGTACTCCAAAGCATCAATAAATCTTATAGCGATGTATATAAAACAAGAGCATATACTGAAAAATAAAATGAATGTCACAACCAAAACAAAAAATACAAGCTCACTACAACTAATATAACACACGGTAGTTATTTTTCATAGAGGAACACTAACCTACAAATATTAACCAACGTTCAATGGATGGTTAAAGAGATACTTAGATTGTTATGGGTGCATATCAACCACAATATACGTGGTCTAAAAAGCGACACCATCCACATGGCCAAGCGATTGGCTTAAGATTTCGTACCATGTTTATATCGTGCTTTGGTATTGTTTATTTTTG